>JBBIGC010073883.1:0-10616 GCA_037576955.1 Lepidarchus adonis
TTTCCTGGATTTTTTTTACATTCTGTCTCTCACAGTTGAAGTGAAACTATGATGAACATTACAGACTCATCTTTTTGGATGGGACAACTTGCAGAACTGGTGGCTGCCAAATACTTTTTCGCCAAACTGTAACTCATATCTCCCTCAATGATTTCAAACTGGCCAGGCTCTGGTGCAGCCCAAGCCCCAAATCATGATGTTTTGTTCACTACGCTTTACAGTTAGAATAATGTAATTTACATCACATGTAGTGTTTTGTGTATTTCCCAAATAGTTCTTCAAACTTAGTCTTAGTCTTAGTTTCATCAGTGCAAAAATAATTTTGCTAGTACCATTGTGGAATGTTAATGTGCACTCTCACAAATTCCAGGCATGCAGTAATGTTCGTTTCAGTAAGTAGCAGCTTCCTTCATGGCGTCCTGCCTTTGACATCCTGCTTGTTCAATGTTTTACGTACTGTAGTCTCATGAACTCATCAATTCTCTTGGGGTCATTTTGATTGGGCCCTTCAAAGTGTTTCCATCTGGTAGACTGGTAAATCTTCAGATTATTTGAAATCACTTTGTAACCCTTTCCAGCTTTATCTAAATAAACATTTCTTGATTGTAGATCCTCTGAAGGCTCTTTTTGGCCAAGGTATGGCTCACATACAAACCTGATTTCTAAATACGTTGGGACACTGTACAAATTGAAAATAAACCAGAAAGCAATGAAGTGGAAGTTTCAAATTTCAATATTTTATTCAGAATACAACATAGATGTATCAAATGTTTAAACTGAGAAAATTTATCATTTTAAATGAGCTGATTTTAAATTTCATGGCATCAACACATCTCAAAAAAGTTAAGACAAGGCCATGTGGAATCCCCTCTTCTTTTTATAACAGTCTGCAAACAGTGCAGATGTTCAGTCCCCAATATCTTAGACAAGTTGCTCAAGTATAGGAATAGGAATGTTGTCCCATTCATTTCTAATACAGGATTCTAGTTGTTCAACTGTCTTAGGTCTGTCTTTTGATCTTCCTCTTTATGATGCACCAAATGTTTTCTGTGAGTGAAAAATCTGGACTGCAGTCTGGGCATTTCAGTATTCGGATCCTTCTACTACACAGCCATGATGATGTGATTGAAGCAGTATGTGGTCTGGCATTGTCGTGCTGGAAAATGCAAGGTCTTCCCTGAAAGAGACGACGTCTGGATGGGAGCATATGTTGTTCTAGAACATGGACATACCTTTCAGCATTGATGGTGCCATTCCAGATGTGTAAGCTGCCCATGCCACACGCACTCATGCAACCCCATACCATCAGAGATGCAGGCTTCTGAACTGAGCGCTGATAACAACTTGGGTTGTCTTTGTCCTCTTTAGTCCGGATGACATGGTGTCCCATTTTCACAAAAAATGTTCCCAAATTTTGATTTGTCTGACCACAGAACAGTTTTCCACTTTGCCCCAGTCCATTTTAAATGAGCCTTGGCCCAGACATCACGCCTGCGCTTCTGGATCATGTTTAGATATGGCTTCTTTTTTGACTAATAGAGTTTTAGCCGGCAATGGCGAATGGCACGGTGGATTGTGTTCACTGACAATGTCTTCTGGAAGTTGTGATTTCCATTACATTAGCATTCCTGTGTTTGATGCAGTGCCATCTAAGGGCACGAAGATCACGGGCACCCTTATGCACAGAGATTGTTCCAGATTCTCTGAATCTTTAGATGATATTATGCACTGTAGATGATGGTAACTTCAAACGCTTTGCAATTTTTCTCTGAGAAACTCCTTTCTGATATTGCGTCAATATTTTCCTCTGCAACATTGGGGGAATCAGTGATCCTCTGCCCATCTTGACTTCTGAGAGACACTGCCACTCTGAGAGGCTCTTTTTATACCCAGTCATGTTGCCAATTGACCTAATAAGTTGCAAATTGGTCCTCCAGCTGATTCTTATATGTGCATTTAACTTTTATTGCTACCTGTCCCAACTTTTTTGGAATGTGTAATTCTCATGAAATCCATTTCTCATGAAATGAGCCAATATTTGGCATGACATTTCAAAATGTCTCACTTTCAATATTTGATGTTATCTATATATCTATTCTGATTATAATATTGAAATTTGAAACTTTCACTTCATTGCATTCTGTTTGCAATTGCATAGCTTGAGTCACAAATGTATTTTGTTATTGTTATCTAATTCAAAATGTGTCAGATCAAACAAAATTCGCTGCTAAAAATAAGCAGGTGGACCAGAGGTCAGAGCTGGTGGAGCACATTATGCTGATACTCTACTGAACACTCTAAGATCAAACCAGCAAGGCCAGCACATTACTGTCTGAACTACACATTATGTTGGCCATCATCAAAAGCAACATATGTACTGACCAGCATGTCAAACTCATGAGCAGTGAAGTAAAAATGTAATGTAATGTTTTCATCATATTTTCATGACTTCATGATTTTCAGATTTTCAGAGGTCTAGTTAGAATAGACAAAATGAACCAGCAAAGGACTACCACGTACAGAAATTATGAAAAAGTGTTTGTGCACCTATTATACACTAGTTAGCACTGTTTATGGCTATGTACACTGATCAGCCACAATATTAAAAACACTGACAGGTAAAGCAAGCGAAATTGACATTGGATTGACATTGACAATCCATTTATTAGTTACAATGGAAGGTGAGACTTTAGGCAGCAAGTGGACAGTCAGTTCTTAAAATTGATGTGCTGATCATGTAAAAATGGGTGACAGCAAAGATATGAGCCACTTTTACAAGGGCCTTACTATGAAGGTACATCTCAAAGAAATAGAATATTGTGAAAATGTTCCATATTTCTTGACATTCCTTTCAGAAAGTGAAATCTATATATTCGTAGATTCATTACACATAGAGTGAAACATGTCAAGTCTTTATTTCTTGGAATTTTGATGATTTTGATAATAAAATCCAGAATTCACTGTCTCAGAAAATTTTAATATTGTGAAAAAGTTCAATCTTGTAAAGTCATGGTGTCACACCCTAATCAGCTAATTAACTCAAAACATCTGCAATGGTTTCCTGAGCCTTTAAATGGTCTCAGTCTGGGAGACTGAGGAGGGTAAGCCACAAAAGGTAATTGCTAAAAAGCTGGTTGTTCACAGAGTGCTGTATCCAAACATATTCATAGAAAGTTGAGTGGAAGGAAAAAACGCAGTAGGAAAAGATGCACCAGCAATAGGGACACCCGCAACCTTCAAAGGATTGCCAAGTAAAATCCAATCAAGAATTTGGGGGAGCTTCACGAGGAGTTTGCCTGACCTATTGTCAAGACGAAGATGAGAGCCACCAAACCCAACAATGCAGATGTACTGAAGGCTGCTATAAATAAACCAGGGCTTCTATTATACCTCAGCAGTGTCACAGGCTGATCGCCTCCATGCCACACCTCGTGATGCAGATGCAGTGATGAAGGAAGCCCAAACAAGTTATTGAGTGGATAGGAATGAACATACTTTTCAGAAGCCTGACATTTCTGTTTAAAATATCCTTCTTTTATTGATCTTATGGGATATAAACATTTTCTGAGATATTGGATTTTAGGTTTTATTATCTGAAATCCATGATAAATAAAGACTTGACATATTTAACTCTATGTGTAATGAATCTATACAATATATGGATTTCACTTTGTGAAAGGAATGACAGGAAATATTGAACTTTTTTATGATCTATATATTTTTTTTAGATGTACCTGTTTGTGTAGATGATTAGGTCAGAGCATGTGTGATGTGTGTGTGTGTGTGTGTGTGTGTGTGTGTGCGTGTGCGTGTGCGTGTGCGTGTGTTTGTGCGTATGTACTGTATGTGGGTGGGTGTGGGGGATGGTTGTGTGTACAGACTTAAATTTAGCCAATGATCACACAAAATGTGCTCCTTCACAAATTGTGTGTTATTAATATTTTAAGATATTTGGCCAGACCTAATATGTATAAAATACATACTACAAAAAATGGTTACTAATAATAAAATATGTTAATTCCTCACATTGGAAAATGTTTCTTTTTTTCTTCACTACATTAACTTCACTACAAATTACAATACATCACTTAAAATTTCCTGATCTCACAACAAACCTTGCATTTATTCCTTTTTCAGACCGCTTATCTATTTTGGGTCGCTGGGAAGCTGGACCCAATCTCAGCTCACCACAGGCCAAGGCAGGTTACACCTTCGACAAGAGGCCAATCCATCCAATGGCAACACAGAGACAGGCAACTATTCCCACACACTCACATCTATGGACAATTTAGAGCAGCCAGTCAACCTAAACCACAAGCCTTTGGACAGTGGGAGGAAACTGGAGCAGCAGATTTCCACCCACAGAAAGTCACCTATGGCTGACCTGGACTTTTTTGCTGTAAGATGACACTGCCGACCACTGCACAACCATGCTGTTCACAAACCTTGTAATATTGAATAAAACATCTTCAACTTTATGACAAGTTTTAAAATTCCCATCAACATTTAATGGTATTATTAAAGTACATGAAACATGAATACAAACTTTTGAACAGTGGTAGGGCAGTGGTGGCCTAGTGGTTAGGACTTTGCCCCTGAGATCTGAAGGTCGCAGGTTCAAGTCCCCGCCCCGGGCATCACTGTCCCCACCGTCCCCACTTCACTGCTCCCCGGGCGCTGTTGATGGGTTAAATGCAGAGGACAAATTTTGTTGTGTTGCACTGTTCACAATGATCGGAAATCACGGATCAAATCGAATCAGGTAATGAATAGTGGGCCCAAATCCAGGATGCTGACATTTAATGGGTTAAAATATACTGCTGAGCATGCAGTTTTCCCCAGCATGCAGAAGGGATTGTTTTATCAATCAACCAACTGTCATCTCTACCCAACGTTCAGACTAACTGGTGAGGCAGAGCATAGCCATTCTAAACACCAACAAATGAAACATGAACACCTCAACCTGCCTGACTTATATAACGCTGGAGTGTTTTTTGTACTGGCCAAAGCCCACACCATGGGTGACGGGCACACTGTAAGTAGGAGTGAGTGAAGCATTGTGCTGGGAGGTGTGTAGAATGATTTGTAGGGCTTGTTAGCTAAGATGCTCTACTTATTACAGTCACATGGAGAGGTGCTAACCCCCTCACTTGCCTACCCACTCACTTGCTCATGCACCGCTTTATTGTTTATACATCTGAGCTGCTCATCACAAATGTCACTCAGTTTTTAAACTGCTTGCATAACAGCAGCTAATGCATAAATGGCTGGGTTTGTTCACACGCATACACACATTCTCTTTAACTCTTCAGGGATACATAATATTGCTCATTAATACAACAAATACAGATAAAATACATCTGTTACAATGGATACATCTGTTTCAGTACTGTTTATAGCAAGCTTGCCCTTGTCACCTCCCTTTGGGGAAATCCCAGATGCAGTTTTTAATATGACTTCTTGTTCAGGAAATATACATGTAGGGTAGGACAAAATATCAATCTGGTGATATATCGTCGTCCTTGCTCATGGGGTGCGCTAATCAATATGCAGATGGCAAAATCAATATTATCATTAATAAACATTTCTTGCCAATTTGAATTGCTGGTGTTGCTACTTCATGTCTCTTCTGGATGACACTACTCAAATGAATGCAGGAAACTTGTTAAAAAGGAAGTTACCAACAGGAATGTAGCAAAGAAAGCTAGACTGAGAGACGCCCCAGTCACATTTAAATCTAAAGTTTTGGTTTGCTTTGGCTTTTATAACATTAACGGAACAGATTGTGGATCATTTTGTACAGTGCCACATCTCTGCACATCTCATTCCTGCGCTTGTTTTGTGTAGCCACAAATGAAGCATACATGTGAACCCTGTCAACGTGAGTATAACAAAAAACGCTGTAGAGTTTCTTTAAAAAAAGGGGGGAAAGTGTGCATTGTGTGTCCCCACCAATACCTAGCATTTTCTGAACTGTCCTCACTAAATATTTTAATCACACAAAAACATAGTGCTCCATAAATGTCTCTAGGACAGGGTCATTATTTGTTCGTTATTCTAGGTAAATCCTAGTTTTCTCATTTAAGCCTTGAGGACCTGCTTACAGATGTTCATTACATCATCAGCTGTTTGTTAACACCGTCAGATTAAGGTTTTTATGACAAAATGTATTACCCTTTGTTCAATTTACTGTTTTTGATATTAAAACACCACATGAACTACACACAATGAGGTCTTCTTTATTTAATAACATTGATTATATATGCTTATTAATAAAAATGAACATACAAATTTAAGGAACTTTGCAATATATTTTTTTCCAGATAATGTGATATCAGAAAAAATTTCAAAATAATTGATTTTATAACTTAACTTTGCTGTTACAAAACATCAGAAATATATACTTTACACTAATCAGTGTTTTAACTGATAAGGTCAAAATAGAATGTTTAAAAAGTGTAGGTTTAAAACAGGTTTTGTCACTTACCTCAGGAATTAGTGTCATACAATATATTAAAGGGTCCATATCAACCAGCAAAATTTATTTTACTTTCAATTTCACCATGATCCAACAACCCCTTCACATTAACAAATACAATGACTAATGCCCACACCTTCATTAACAAATATGACCACCACTATTTCACCTTCAACAAGTACAATGATCTTAATTCCCGGCAAATCTGAAGCCAGTTCCCAGCATCCATTGCAATTTGACAAAATTCCCTATGTAAAAAATGAAGAAGTGGTTTATAAACTACTGCAATACTAATACATTTACCTTAAATTCATTTAAGTTCAAAATTTACTTTATCTCAGAAACTGGTCTTTTATACAAGACTGCTAACTTTGTTAGCATACCCTGCTAACTAACAAGGTAGCAAGCTAAGGGCTATGCAGCTAGCAACCCCACCGAAAAACTAAACCATAGTTCTCATTCTAAACCTGAAGATTAAGCCAACAAAATCAATTATTCACAAGTATATGTGACCACATAGAAATCCCAAATACAGGAGAACAGGTATTAAATTACCGTTCGTCTCTAAACTTTTCCTTCTATTTCTCTAGATTGAGCTTCTTCCAGTTCACCACTGTCAAGGTTATTAGGTCATTAAATGCCACAATGGTATCTCTACACATTTCCAGTCCCAGGTGCTGCAGATCAGGCTTCTCAGAATGAAGCTAATGCAGAAGGATAAAGCTCTCAATCTTTCACAAGCGCTCTTCATCAGCATGCCCTGAATCACTCTCTCAAGTCTCACTCCCTCTCTTGTCTTTCTTACATCTCCCCCCCTTCTCTTGATCTTTCTTTCATTATCAGTCTACTCTTTCTTTAACAACTCTCAGCAGGCCTTAGACATCTCTTCAGAATATTTATCCACTCAGTCTGTCGCAGTCTCTCTCCCTCTCTTTCTCTCTTTTTGTATGGGTTGATGCATGCCTCTCTTATCTAATCGCCGGCCACTTAAAAGGTCCATTAGATTAGTGGTGGAAAGAATGTGTCATGTTGAGAGTGTACTACTACCACCACTTTCTGCTCCTTATCGGCTGGTGAGGTTACACAAGCCTGGGCCCCAGAGCCTCTCCACCAGCCAAACAACTCGCGGCCGTTTTACGAGCTCCAACATCCATTCCCACGGCTGGCAGCTCTCTCTTACGGCTCGCAACACACACCGCCTGAGTTAATTAAGCTGCACTTGGTGGCTCCGGCTGGGCCGTGCAGTTTCAGGAATGCTCCTCCTGCAGCACAAACGGAAGTGCAGGATTTCTCTCAGACCACCTATCACTGCTGGAGAGAGCTGTTGCCATGACAACCAGCATTAAAGGCACTGCGATAACACAGTATGGGAAAACTTGTATAATGTAATGCAAAAGTGAAGCTTCAGTGTCAGTTACGCCTAAACTGAAGAAAGGCCACGTGAATCGCTGATGCTTGTACTGCAGAAGAAAGGGCTCGGAACGTGAGGGAGTTATTGAAAAGTGGGAAACTGCAATGAAAACTAACCTGACTGCTCCAACTCCTGACTAGCCTTGATTTTGACCTTGGTTTTAAGAAAGGATGTCTATAAATAATACTTATCTACATGTGAGCTCCAGAGGTAACATTTGATTTACAGGTCTTACATCTCTCTCTTCAAGATCAGAAAGTAAAGAGATACCATTCAAATAAAACTTTTTGTTTGAATGTGGCATTCAAACAATCTTTCAAAATTGATTGTTGATTTAATAGGACAGACCCTCCAAGAAGAATTCATTAGTATTAATTAGTAAGTGGATGTGTGTCAATTTCCTAATGGACCTTTGCCAGAAGTTATGGCAGGGCAGGTAGAAAAAGAGTGAACAAACCAGGAGGCCCATAACTACAAATAGACTGACCTGAAAAAACAGAGGCTTTTGTGGTGCACTCATTTTTGGTGCAGTTTAACTTCTCATACTGACCATTTCACCCTTTCCCAAATCGGTATTGTGCTAATTAGCATTCACCTGAAGGCACCCATGCTAAATCCCTTCTAGATCAGCAACTCAAGTGGCATTCTCTTGACCAATTAGTAGTAAAGTACTCTTTTAAAGTAAAAGGGACAAATGAAGCTGAAAAATATGCTTTATTCAAAAAGATACAAAAATGTTGCATTGCTAAAAGAAGCAGCATCCTCATTAAAGCCTGAATTCTGTCAGGAGTTTTATCTGATGTTAGTAGATGAGTGAATACTTTTCATCATCATTATACCACAGCATATCACTGAACACAGTGCACCACAAATGCAACCTCTGCATTTGACCCATCTATGTAGGAGCAGTGCCTGGGGACAGTGCCTTGCTCACAGGTACCTCAGTAGTACTTTTCCCAGTCCAGGATTTGAACTGGTGACCTTCCAATCATAGGGGCAACTGTTATAGCACCACTGCCAACTACATTCATTAGACCATAGATCAATTCAGGGGCAATGCAAGCAAGTCAAACTTCACATTTTGAGGTAAATGTATGATGATTTACACATAAGGTTGGTTTACATATTGTATTCTATGTTCATATATATTCTATATTCATATTCCATTCTATGTGGCTTTACACTTACAGTAGTTGTTAACTACGCCAGTCTTGTGCAAAACTAAAAAAGCAGCTTTAGACAACAAACCTGTCTTCTCTGATCTACTGTATCTGGGGTGACTTTAATATAAACAATTCAAAGTGCAGTAGACATACCTAAAAATAAAAAGCCAAATGTGGCTTTTTAATCAGCTAAGAAAGGAAAAGGACAAGTTTTAAAAGATTTCAAAGAATTAAAAGATTTAAAGTGCTCTCCCAATATGAGCTTCATGTTATGCTACCTCACTAATTGGGCAAAAGATCTAAATAATTCTCAATTCTAAACACCTTTAGGAAAGTATGGTCAAAGCAAACTCTGACCATCACTACAGAGCTAGTGGCCTCAGAGATCAGTCCTGCAGTGATGAACCTCCACATAAAACCATAAGAAACACATATAACACAAAAACAACCCCAAAATACACATCACAGGGTTACTCATAATGTTGAACAAAACTCAGTTTAAATTAGGGTTTTGAGGTGCCCAGACATACGTACAGTACTTACAGTACATACCCTCCATATCTATCTCAACATGATGTTCCAGGAGTGTGTATTAAATGTAATGACAGACAGAGCACTGAGTAAATGTCATTACAGAGCAGGGCAGCCACCTGGTCTTTCTGTAAAGGCCACTAAGAGCATTAAGACATGCTGACCCCACTGCACAGAGAACAAGAGTCATCTTAGTATTTAGACAAACAACAGCAGGGATATAGCAGCACAAAACAGCAGGGGGCAGGCATCCCTTCAGGGGCTAAAGCAATAGAGAACATAAAAGCACTAAGCACTTTAGTTTAAGGTTTTAGTGTAATTTTATTACAAAGTTCATTAACTGAAGCAAGATCTGCTGAGCTCAAACTCATGAGATTAAAAGAAAAAGGCAATTAGGAAAATGTTCACATTTATAGTTTGTTTACTTTACATTTACATTTACATCATTTGGCAGACGCTCTTATCCAGAGCGACGTACATGGTGAGCAGTAGGGGGTTAGGTGCCTTGCTCAAGGGCACTTCAGCCTGCTGTCCGGTTCTGAGAATCGAACCTGGGACCCTTTGGTCACAAACCCACTTCTCTAGCCATTGAGCTACAGCTGCCCCGTTTACTCTGGTATAGGTCAGTTAATGAGTTTGTAAAGTTAAAGCAGTCATCTTTCGGTCTGGTTTATTTTCACACAAACTAAAATCCAGGTGAACCATGAGTGTACATTCACTCTCCTTATTGGTCAGGTGTGTGTGGGGTAGGGGCAAGAAAGCAAACAGAGAAAGAAGGTCATGTGTTCTGGACAGATTTCTGTAATAGAATTAGCACTGTGCACTGTGCAGTACTCATAAACGCAGTGGGAAACATTTGGAAAATGCACGAGGCAAACTAAACCACTACAGTGCCAAACTCACTTGAAGGAAATTTCTTGACACAAAACTTTATGCTTTCAGACGACTGACCAGAGCAAAAGTACACACACACACACACACACACACACACACACACACACACACACACACACACACACACACACACACACAC
>JBBIGC010073904.1:0-10616 GCA_037576955.1 Lepidarchus adonis
AATGATGGTTATTCCAGCCGTCCACCACAAAACAACCCAAAGTAACCCAAATTAGTCCCAACAACACACACACAACAAATCCCCCCACAATAAACACAATAACCCCTCTAAACACACAAACCACCCATGAACACATTACCCAGGGGGCTGTGCGGCACCAACGCACTCCCCCTCAAGCCTCAGCTTCGCTACAATATATTGCAATTGAGTATTGATTATTATCGTGGGCTTTGTCCTACATATCATATTGTATCATATCATAAGATATCCTATCATATCTAACTGTATCATGATTCCTACCCTACTCTGTACACATCATTCTCTTTTTGAAACAACAGTATTGCTATGTCAGCCTAAGATATATTGTGTTACTGAAACATTTCATAGATTAAGCTTTTTACTGCAGAGCCACAATGACATCACTCTAATTCATTAACAATTTGACCTTGGGAAGGAAAGCACAATTGTTCTGAATGAACAAAATAACTACTCCAAGAGGGCAGTCAGTGCTTCAGATTTGGCCTTAAAGCTTTAGGTTTTTCACATTCCAGACTCCAGTCTCTTGTCTGAGTCAGCAGTTCCATAAAAGAAAAAAGGAACTGGACTTGTGTGGCAGCAAGAGCATGAATTTGGTTTTTAATAACAGGCCCCTAGTCAGTTATATGTTGTTAATGGTTTTGAAACAAAAATCCATTTGGTTGTGAAAGAACTGGGAGCTTTCTTGAGTATGACTTCTATGGGCGTGATATCAGTGTGATATCTCTCCTTCAGTGGCGCGACACATTTGTTGCTTGTTACAAAGTGTAAAGCCCCAGGACTTGCTGTTGAGCTGGCTGTGGGTTTTTAAGTGTAATGAACATGATAGCATACAGCTGAGCCTTTTCATGTCTTCCGATTGTTCTTCACTGTTTATCTACTGATAAAAATGATATATTTCATTTACTTGATTGAAATGTGTAGATAAATAACACAAGTGCCAGTACAGATACAGCTTGTGTTTCTGAACATGAATATTAACAAATACACTGTCAACATTCTTTTTCCTTCTCTTAGCTACTTCTTTGGTGCTCTTTTTTTAGATCATGTTTCAATTTGATATTTTCCCTTGTGTTCCATGTCTATATCGTGGTCCTGCTGTAAATCTTACTCTGGTTTCCTTGTTTAACTTGGCTCTGTGGGACCATATGTAGCCCTGTGATTAATGACATCCAATAAAGTGGATGAAAGGAAATATGTCTGTATTTTGTAGTTCATTCTTTTTGTCAATATACTTTTACTGATGCAGTGAGAGTGATTTTTCCCATTTTCATGGTTTAGTTATTCTTGTCATGATGAAATGCAAATGCCATTTAAGTTTAAGTACTTGACCCCAGAGCTTATGAGCCAAAAGGAGAGAATATCAAGCAAATCAAACAAATCATGATACAAATAGGTAAAAATGATCTAAACAAAGGACAATCAGAGTTGTTAAAGCAGGACTTCACTGGACTTTTTTTTTTAAACCAATCTAAGCACCCTGCAGCAGTCCACCACCTCCTTCATCAGTGGCACACATTTTGGCAGAGGAGGTGAAAAATGGACACGTTCACTAAGCCTAAACCCTTGGGTGCATAAAACATTAAGTCTATAAGGCCTCAAATTGACCCTTTCTGGGAGCACAGAGATCTATTTGGCTACCACCATAACAGAACAGTAGTAAGAGTTCTCCTCTGCACTCCCTCAGCCATCCATCATACAGCCTCTGCACTGAGCAGCAGATACACACTGAACCCCAAAGCAGCTGCTCTCATGAGCTCCTGCCTCACCCAGCAGAGTCAGAGCACACTGACCCCAAATGCAACGAAACTGAACAGTGTGCTCTCATGATTCAGCTAGAGCCCCGCAATAGCAGCAAGAGCAATGGTCTCCATAGCAAGCATCAGTCTCAGCACAATCACCCTGATATACCCTCTATTCTTATAGAACTTTCTTCACAATGATAGGTGGAACTGCACCTTGGCGTTGAATGATCTACAGGCTCAGTTACAAAATATACCTGCACTACAATAGACCAATGTACGTACCCACAGTTCTCTGAGGGGCATGCTCCAACATCACCATGACAGTAGCATTGATATGATGTTGATTAGAGAAATTAACAAGCAGCAGCTCCAACGCTCTGACCCTAAATCTCACCTACATGAAGAGAACTGTGAACTCCTCCATTCACCACCATTCTTCTCCACTCTTTCTTCCTTTCCTTACATGGAGTTCTCAAAGAAAATGGACAGCCTAGCACATGCAAGAGCTAAGCTCTATATCTGTGTTGCTGGTAGCCCACAAGTACCATCGCCACCAAAAGGGTGTTCACCTCCCTGGCCCCCACAAACCTGTACCCCTGCAGTGAGAACTCCACATCCACTTCCCCAATTAACAGGGTGCACCCATCCTCCTGGGCTAACCACTCTAATATATGATTTATGATTCACAGCCAACAACTCTGAGTGTAGTACTTAGTTCCTCCATTTTAAAGTTGGCTTTACGTAATGTTCATTCTCTGAACAGTAAGTCACTCTTGGTTAATGACTTAATTTCAACACAACGGCTGGAATTAATTTTTCATTGCAAAACATGGATAAATGACGGTTGTAGTGGCTCAGTTCTCATGGAAACAACTCTCATAAATGTATTAAATTACATTTGTCTGAATACTGATGCACAAAAAATAATTTGCTGCTGCTAGACCTTAGTGCAGCCTTTGACACTATTGATTACAAAATATTGCTCTACAGTCCCCCAAACATTTATTTTTAAGTGTGTCTCATGTTGGCAGAAAAGGTGGAGGTGTAGCTGCACTGTTTAAAGACAAATTTTGATGTAAGCAGATCACACTTGGTGATTTCAGTTCCTTTGAATATCTCTGTTATAAAACACTCACCAATCATTTTATTTACTTTATTTATTTACAGACCCCAGAAATAAATGCCAAACTTTATTGATGAATTCTTTGAAATTTCCACAAACATTAACTCTTTTATTATAACTGGTGATTTTAATATACATATAAGGAACAGCACTTCCAAAGAACTTGTTGCTCTGTTAGACGTTTTTGTTCTAGTACAGCATGTAACTCACACCCAAGGTCATGCGCTGGATTTGGTTATCAGTAAGGGTCTCAATGTTCCTTATGTGAATGTTCTGGACTTAGTTCTGTCTGATCATTTCTGTGTTTCTTTGATGGACTCATTGCTCCAATTACTCAAATTAGATCCAACACTACTAAAAAGGGGTACCAGTACTTTCTTTATGGAAGCAATGTCGTCACTACCTAGTAAACAAGCAGAATCTGTTGTCGACCATCTCACTCAGTTTAATTCAAGAGTACTCACGGTCCTTGATGCTTTAGCACCAGTAAAGACTAAAAAGGTTGTGAATGGATCTTTAGATTGACATTGACATTTTAAGGAGAGTCTTTGCATTTACAACTCTCTAAATTAGAGCTCCACATGATCTCATTTCTTTAACATCATTAATTGAAATATTTAAAATACTTGTGCTCTAATTGCTACTATATATATTCTAACAAATCCCCCTATTTACATTTTACGTGTACAGCATTTTGCAGATGCTCTTATCCAGAGTGACATACTACAGTGCTGTGTAGCCCAAATCTGTTCTTTGTCTGTTCACCTGTTTAAAGCCATACCTACCTACTATACCTACAACATCAACAACTTATCCTCATCCTACTAGCTAAGTTACACACTATAACAAAACCCTGCCAAACCCTGTTTTGGGGTTTACAATGCAAACAATACATTTTTACAGAGTAACAATAAAAAATAAATATGTTTATAGTAAATACAATAAATTAATGTAAGTAAACAATAAATAAACAATAAATGAAGGGTAGTTAGTCCCCTAGATACTCCATGAGGAGGTGTGTTTTGAGGTTAGTTTAAGATAAAAAGCAGTTCTAATGGTTCTGATTGCAAGAGGACGTTTGTTCCACCTCTGGGGAGCCAGGGCTGAAAGGAGTCTTAATGCATGTCTTCCTCTTCTTTTGAGTTTTGGAGGCTCAAGAAGAGCAGTGCTTGATGCTCTGAATGGATGGGAAGTGACATGTTGCTTGATCAGTGCTGATAGGTATGAAGGCACAGCTCCAATCATGGCATTGAAGGCAAGTGTTAAGTTTTTGAACTTGATGCGAGCAGCTAGTGCAGGTTCCCTAGTAGAGGTGTGGTGTGGGAGAATTAAAAACATTGTAGATGACTCTCCCAGCTGCATTCTGGATCAGTTGTAGTGGCCCAATCAGACAAAGTATTAGCACCACTCTATCATTCAAACACAAACTTTATATTGGCACACAGAAATAAGAATTTTCATGTCTACATTTAGTGCTATTAACAGCAAAACTCTTAATGAAAATGTGCTGCAGCTTAAGCTATCTACTTGCTGCCTTGACACTCTGCCCCCAAACTATTTCTAATCTATCTTTCATTGGCAAAGTCATTGAGAAGGTAATCTACAATCAGATCAATGCTTACTTGAATCTTAACAGCTTTCAATCAGAGTTTCAATCAAGCTTTCACCAACATCACAGTATAAAATCTCAAATATATTAAATAACATTTGCCTGAATTCTGATGCAGCCTCAAATTTATTTACTAATAATTGCCAAATTTTATTTTACATCTTTTATTTCTCATTATTTCTAAAGTTTATTTATTTTTTATTTCCTGTAACTATTAGAATTTCATTTTTCTTTATGCTCTTATCTTTGTAAAGCACATTGAAGGACCAATTTGTATGTTCACATTCTATAGAAATAAATTTACCTTGCGCCGCCTTGGCAAATCACTGTCAATGGATTTGTGTCTAACTTGTAAAGCTGTCATTGACAGTAGTCTGATGAACTTTTGGGTCAGACAAGGACAGGGCTATGATAACACCAGTCTCTCTCGCCATATTAAAACATTTATTAGGAGTTCAACTCCGTTCTACTACCACATGTGCCAGACACTACATTACAGTTCACAATGCATTGCTCCCCATGAAATGCGCCAAATCCCATAACCTGGAGCACAAAGGCAGAAATTAATTTATTTATTATAAGTAGCTAGCGACATAACCATGAATTGTCATATGTCAAGTGCAATGTAACTCAAGGACTCCCTGTATCTGTGTGCATGTGTGCGTGCATGTGTGTGTCTCAGTAGGATGTGTAAGAAAGGGTTAGGCTGGCCAGGGTGATGACAGAATGCTTCATGAATTTCATGTGCATCTGAGAAGCTCATCCAGCTGAATATTCCACCGAGCCAGAGCAAACAGGGACAAAACAGGGCTTCTCACACTTAGAGCAAAATGTGTGTGTGTGTGTGTCTGTCCTAAGTCTCTTCTACCACTTTGTCCACAATGTTCACAATGCTGTCACTGATGTAAGGAGATTTTTGCCCAAAATCTTACCATACATTCAGCTCTATCTTAATACAGTCGTCCTGTCCCCTTTACAGAAAAGCAGCCCCAAAGCATAATGTTTTCAGTCCCATGCATCACAGTGGGTATGGTGTTCTTGGGATGCAACTACGCATTCTTCCCCCTCCAAACATGGCAAACCGTGTTTATACCAATATTATTATTCTATTTTGGTCTCATCTGACAACTTTAGACGGGCCTGGACATGTGCTGGCTTAATCCATGACGACGTAGTGTGTTACTAATAATGACCTATGTTACTATGGTCCCAGCTGTATTCAGGTCATTGTCCAGTTCCCTGTGTAGTTCTGGGCTGTTTCGTTCTCAAGATCATTTGTACCCAATGAGGTGATATCTTGTATTTATTCCGTTTTCTATTAATCGCTCTAGCAGTTGATCTCTTAAGTTACTTGCCTATTCTAGATTGGTTCATTCCAGTCTTGTGCAGGTGTACAATCTTGTCCCTGGTGTTAGACAGCTCTCTGGTCTTGGCCGTGGTGGAGGTTGGAGTCTGACTCTTTGAAGGTGTGAACATGTGTCTTTTATAGAGAACATTTAAAATAGGTGCCATTATTACGGGTAACGAGTGAAGGATCTAAGAAGAAAACTTATTAAAGAAGTAGTAACAGGTCTGTGAGGGCCAAAATTCTTGCTTGTTTGTATGAGCTAAATACTTATTTTCTGCAATAAATTCTTTCAAAATCATACAATGGGATTTCCTGGATTTTTCTCTGACAGTTGAAGAGCACATGTGATGAACATTTACAGTACAGACCTCTCATCTTTTTAAGTGGGACAACTTGCAGAATCGGTGGCTGCCACTGTATGTGTGCTAATGGGATTTTGCACTGCATATTATGTCCAGTTTTTATAAACTACTCAAAAAGCATCCAGCAAAGGAGTCTAATGTGCAAACCTGGATTTTTTTTTTACTCTTGCCAGCAAAAATTCAATACTCATCAAAAGTCTTGAAAAATAATTCTCACAAATCTGAGTACCATTTTCCTCCAAAACCACCATGTAACAAGTCTTAAGGATGATATTCTTGGTTAAACATGTTATTAGGGCACAGTTTTAATAGTGAAGGTTCTTAAAGGTTTTTCAAACCTTTGTTCTAGAGAGAATGCAGAAATATCTGTGGGTCCATGCTGGAGGTCTGGTTCATTACTGTCCCTGGACTGTCTGTTATTTGGTTCCTGATCTATATGTGCAAGATTGTAGGTAACTTATCTAATACGTGTACGTCTTATATGTTTCTTCTAGGTATCATTACATTCACAAATCATATGGCACAACATAACACCTTTTAGCCGCAAGCAGCATGCCAAATAAAGTGTTTAGTCTTTATAAGACTGCAATCTTGTTGGTAACACATAGAATTTGCAATATGTCACTTAAAGGAAGTTCAAACAGAATTAAGTGACTTGTGACAGTATTCTCTCAGGGCCATGTTATCTGTCATTACTTAAGAGCACTATGTTTCTTGGCTGTCTTATTGAATTAGACTTACTGTTCATGTGCCTGTTGGCATGAATGACAGCTTATATTAGTTTCTCCTCTACGACCACTATACCACTGCCTATTCTCACATATTGTATCCTACTTCACTGGTCCTGGGCCTTGAATAGTCATGTCTTGCACATTTTTGGGTTTATTGTGTTGAACACATATAGTGCATCAGCTTATTATCAATCCCTTTCTATACTGAAGTGGTAATTACAACAATGTGTTGCGTGAACTTCATTGCATGTGATGAATGACTCTGCACTCTACTTTTGTTGCTACAGTGCTACCTCTGCTTATGTTCCTAGTTGTTCCAGACCAGGATTCATTCTGACCAAGGTGCTACTGTATGTCTACAGTCTAAGCTCAGTCACAGTCATGGGGCACTGCCAAGAGCCCAGGACTGACAAGGGTTCTCAGCAAACATTTAAAAAAGGATATTACATAATCCTGGAGGCTCAAAATATATAGTGGTGCTCCTACACAATCACTGGCATAAGGTGCCTAGTAGATGTGCTTCTTGCATAAATGCAGCTACTTTATCATTTACATTACATATACATTTATTCATTTGGCAGATACTTTTGTCCAAGGGGACTACAGGAACAATCAAGCATTTTGAGCACATTACAGCACTGATGTTGGTGCTACAAAAACGTTCAACATATTCTTTTTAGTCATCACATACACATGGCAAGTGCTACAACATGCTATAAAGAGTCCAACACATACCTCATCATCATTAAATGCTACAAACGAGTCTAGAACATGACATACAGACAGCAAGTGATACAACATGAACTCTTAGTGGTACTAAAACGACTCTAGGACATTCCTCCTCATCAATAAATGCTTCAAATGAAGGTCAATTCATTACATATACTGTATATAGCAAATGCTACAACATGAACAATAAGTAGAACATCTGGAAACATTCTCTTGGCAGTATTCAGGTAGAGATTAAACTTGTCCACTGGGCTTAGATACTGATGTGGGCTTGGAGCAGTTCTGATGTACCTGGGCAGTTCATTCCAACAGTGAGGAATAGCGTTTGATTCCACATGGGGATAGAATCTCCAAACACTTCATCATTTACTAATCTTAGTGATCTGGTGGGTGTGTAGGTCTTAATCAGTGTTCCAATGTTGCTAGGAGCAGATCCATTAATGATCCTGTAAGTGAGGAGGTTGCCTGTAGGCTTGTTGAATTTGATGTTCGCTGCGATGGGAAGCCAATGTTAGGAGCCAAGCAGTAGCCTTACATGAGCTTGAAGATCACTTCATTATCACTGTAATTAAGACTGTGGCATGCATTTATTCAATCGCTCAATCACTGTTTTTGCTGAGATCATTAGTGTAGTAGATTGTATGGTGATATCATTCTCCTATGTACATTTTCCCCCATTTACATCATGTATCAAGCTATAATGAAACAGTGTTCAAGAATCTTAAAAATTAAGATTCTTAATGGGTTTTCAAGCCTCTACTTTTAAAAGTACAGAGAAAACAGATAAATATGCAGCATGAAAACTCCAGGATCAGAGTGGGGAACCACTGACCTACTGTGTATGACTGTCTCCATGCTGGAGGTCTGGTGTGTGACTGCCCCTGTGCTGGCTGTCATTTGGCTCCTGTTTTATATAATTCATGTCTGCTGAAGGTGAGAGGTCTGCATTGCAGGATTGTGTGGAACTCAGGTAATGACTTTCACAGCCTCCTCTGGGAGACAGTAGCTTGAACCCCCTGCCCTGCTGCACTGTGAGTTATCGCCTCTCTTGTTGACTCAGGAGAGCCTTGTAGTCATGGAAACAGACATTGAGGTATGATGGTCTGTTCTCTTTGTCAGCATGGATGATCAGTCTAAAGCAAAGTGTCATAACATAAAGATTTTGAAGATTTTTCTCTGTAGTTACTTTGGTTAGAGTCCAAGCGGGGCATAGACCTTAACCTCAACACAACATAGGCCTACCGAGGAGCCAACATAGGCTGCAGAGCAAAATCTCTATTACAGTGTTCTTTTATACCTTGTAAGAACTCATTAAGCTTATCAGATGTCACTGTGGAACCAAGAAGTCACGTACGCACACTCACCAACATCTTGTGAGATGTCCCTTTTCACATATCAACTGCATTTTCATTTGAAACAGGAGAAGCTCTCTGGCAGGCGCTCTTTCTGTAACAGCCCAAAAAACTTGTCCCCAGTTCAAGGGCTGTTTGGTCTTTCTCTCTCTCTGTGCCGTGTGAATACTCAGGGCTAAGTGCTCTCATGTCTGTGCAACGCAGTGACTTTTGAATGAGCAAACGGTGATCGTGGCCAAGATGAACTCAGCCTGCTTCTAGAGTTTCTTCTTAGTATCTGAGCCACGAAGGCTGTATGGAGCAGTTTTAACAATCATAGCCCATTCTCAGCTGTGGACAATTACATTAAGAGTATAACAACATTTGAATCCATTTCCTCTCTCTCTGTATCTCATGCTCTTTTCCTAATGTCTCGTTCACATTTCTTAGCACCTCTTCAATTTTCTTTTGCCCTTTTTCATCCAATGCTTTTTTTCTCATCTCTTGGCTGCCTACGTTTTTCTTTCTCCTTGCATTTCCTGCCCTCTGTCTCTACCCTTACAGCTCTGCCTAACTCATACTCTTTCTGAATGGCAGCCAATTTTCTCTGGAGACTCTCAGTGATAGAACCATGATCTTTGCTTTCCTATAAAAGAATGATGAAGAGAGAGAGAGGGAGCGATGTGAGGAAGGTGCACTGAAAAATACCCCTTGATTCAACTTAGTGAAGAAAAATCAGATCCCTATCTGTTCTCACAACTCTCAGATAGGTCAGGACAGAAGATTGTATTAGAGTCAAATCCTTCCTTATATTAATAAGAATGTGTCTGTTGTGACTGTGGACAGAAGAGGGCAGTGCTGTACTGCAAAAATTATACTGACAAGCATAAAATCTCCTATATACCTGAGCTAATGCAGAGCAGAGTTTGTGAGCCTTTATCTCCAACTTTCATGATAGGGAGGACTGACACTTTCACAACAGAACCAGGTCAGTCATCAAGTGTTCCCCTGACTCTCTCCAGGCCGAAAGCTGCGTGTTTGGGATTTGTAATCTTGAATATGATATCTGGGGTTTCACTTTACTTCAAAGCATGACTCTTGTCACTCCCTGGTGCAGAGAACTTCTGTACCATGTCAGAATGCCAGTGATCTGCACCACACTTGTAATGGAATGAATTCATTAGAGCACAATCAGCCACATGTGAAGCCAGTGAGGACTTTAGCTCTTCAGATTGAGCAGAGCGTGTGAAAGTGTCACCCTGTGCTCCGCTGATGCTGAGTTTAATTCACATTGCAGCTTGGCTAACCTATGGGGAAATTATGAAACAGATTGCTGCTGACAATAGACCTTGATTGTTTACTGAAATAGACAGTAGGGACAGAATTTATAAGTTCTTCTCTCATTTATGGATTTAGTGCAGTTTCTTCTGATTGCAATGACGCCATCATACATTGGTATCATCATTAAATGCAAATCACCAGGCTTTATGTGGTTGGTCTGCATTTTTTAATGTATACAATTATATGAGAGTGTGTGTGTGTGTGTGTGTGTGTGTGTGTGTGTGTGTGTGTGTGTGTGTGTGTGTGTGTGTGTGTGTGTGT
>JBBIGC010073932.1:0-10615 GCA_037576955.1 Lepidarchus adonis
CTAATGTTTATCAGTACATTGCAGAAAATAATGAACTTTATCACAATATGCTAATTTTTTGAGAAGGACCTGTAAAACTTTGTGCTTTGGCCACCCCTTGAGAAATGATTTTGAAAAGATGTTAACAGTCTCTCTAGGACTTTGAGAGAAAAAAAAAATTATAATGGCACTGTGCAAAAGTTTGTGCACCCTGAGAGTTGATCATGAGAGCAGTGAATAAATGACTTTACTCCTAATGGCTGGATGTGCCAGTGCCCCCGGTGCCAGCAGTCCACTCTCTCCTCCTAGTGTCCAAAGGGAAATGCACGGACCATCACCCTCCATCATTATTAGACCAAGGGGAAGTTCTGGATGACTAAACTGGCTCACTACTGCAAACTACCAAACATGTGCGTTGTAAAGGATAAACTATAAAGTTCTCCCCATCTGGTTTATATCCATCATTGAAAATGACAAAACAATGGACTTGACTTATTTAGTTGGGCTATTACCCTAACGTCTACAGTTTAGTAAGTTTATATTAATTTGTACAGGTTTTCACCAGTGATGGGGGAAAAAACAGGAGGAGCTTGTTCAAATATGAAGCTGCTGCTCACACATGTCCAAGGGCAGAACAAATATTTACTTATTCAGATAGAAACCGCACAGGACACAATGCAGAAAGTCAGGGTTGGTCTCCGGACATTGCATTTGAGTGCAGCACATTGCAGAACAATAAGCCATCTACCGTGCCACTGCTTGCCGTAATCAGACCTGTCGACCGCAGTCAATCTCTGTAGTGTACGCTCTCCACCAAAACTTAAAGAAAAACAAAAGATAAAACGTTTTTAATCTGTTCACTTGCTCCAGGTTGGTGGGCTGGTACAGAAACCTGAAACATTGTCTCTTACACCATCTGGAAAAAAAACTAAGATACCCTTCCAGTTTCGTTTTGGGGATTTTTAAATACTACGCGTTTGCTGTGGATCCCTTACTGCTCACCTTCTCTCAGAATGTTCCTCAGCGGAGGCTTGTCTTCACCTTGCGAGAGTCCGTCTTCATCCAGTGACGCTTCAGGATGTAGCGCTGACTCAGGGGACGGGCTGATGTGTGTGTAAGAGTCAGAGAAGGAATCTGAGTCAGGGTTGAAGGGGGCTTCACTTCCAGGGTGGACAGCAGAGGTGCCTTGCTGCTCAGGGTCAGAGATTAAACAGGTGAGATTCTCAACGGGAGTAGCACCAAGGGTGGAGCCCTTCAGACCGGCTGCGTCCTCACTGCCCTCCAGAGGTGCTACCTAAAAAAAAATAAAAAAAAATAAAATAAGTGATCGATTAATGCTTTAATATACATCACCTCAGAAAGAACGGTTTTCCTTCACAGGAAAGTTATTGATCCAAGTCTAATCATACAGAGTAATCTACCACTTTAAAAAAAACACTTCTGCAGTAGTTCCCAAAAGCAGGGACCCTGCCCTCCATACCTTCACCCCGGTGAAGGAGATGAATCCCATAATATGATAAAATATTTTTGTTGTATCACAGTATGTATTTTTACATCTCTGTTTGTGTTCTTCTTCTTCTTGTGGTTGCTTCAGTTAGTTCCCCACAGCAGATCTTCCGTTTCCATTTCTTTTTATCCTCTGCATCTTCCTCCATCTTGTCTGCATGTCCTCGCTCACTGCACCCACAAATCTCTTCTCCTCCTGCTCGTCAGCTCCATCCTCAACATCCTATTCCCAATAGCCTCAGTGCAAGTCCAAACATGACCGTCTCCACACGGCACTTCTCTAACTCCATCCATCCTCCTCACTACCAACGCAAACCTCCGCAAATTTAACTCAGAAGAGCAGAGGTGGAGGCGCAACCACCTCCAACCCTTAGAACAGAGCAGGTCTCATTACTGTAAACTTTCACTCTTGCTGAAACCCGTCTGTCAAAGATCATCTGTTATGACAAACCAATGAGTTGTGCTCATTTATGAGCCGAAATTTTTAAAAGAAACATGACGTGCAACAATGCTGAAGAAAATCATATTGTGGCCACATCATCAGAATAATGATAAATATCGACAGTGAGGCAGAGAATGCCTGAAACTGGGCAGCGGCTCCCAAACAGCGGCCTCAGGAACCACTGAACTACTGAAGAGATTTTGCAAGTTCTTTTTATTCCCTGGACCGTCTCTGATGCTGTGCTTTTAAGAGTGATTCATTTCAAAGCCCGGTGTTCTGATTGGCCACAAGGAAAGTACAACATTCTGGGAAAAAGTTTTATTTTATTTATTTTTTATTTTAATGAAGCTTATTTTCGTGCTTAATTTGATTGCAGCAAAAAAATAAATAAAACATCTAGAATGAACTGTTGTGGGCACAAATAAATTCAACAAGAAATGGGAGCAATCTCAGCACCCAACCCGAGGTGAAAGAAAAGAAACAAATGGATCACTGCAATTCATAGGAACAACACTGCAAACCTTCAGGCTTTTCCTCAAAAACAGGTACATAATAAAAAACACCACGACAATGAGCATGGAGCAATTTGTAAGGATCATTGTTCAGCCTAACTTAAAGCATAGCCAAAACCTAAAGCTAGTTTTACTTCCTTCCTTCTTCTACTAAAAAAGGTCGTTTGTTTTAGTAACAGTAAAAAAAAGAAAAAAAAAAGAAGAAGAATTTAAAAAAAAGACATCAATGGACACCTACTATTTAATCGGAGGTGAACTGCCCCTTTTAGCAATGAAATCTAACAAAACTGAGAACGAACAGCTGCAAACCTGAGGTGGTTCAGGGGCATCATGTTCTTCAGGTCCGTCTGTGGACTCTGATATATGGACGGTTTCCTTTGTGTCCGGCTGCTCGGTCTTGGGATGCGCTGGCTTTGGGCAGACTGATCCTTCCTGACCTTCAGCCAAAGGACCCACGCTCTCCACCCCAGATTCCTGTTTAATTCACAACATTTATTTTATGATGCTCCATAACAATAACCATGTTTGACCGATATAGGCCATTGCATCAGCAGGACTATTAAACCAAACATCTAACTTACACAGGTGCCGCCATTATTCCAAATATGGCTCATCAATCAAGGTACATTTGACTTTTCCACCATGACAATCTGTTAATGTAATGTTCTGTATTATTTGTGCACATCAATAGTTCAACAGTTTTCCAAAGTACTTAGAGAGACCAAGAGTGACTTTATCTGTCAGGACAAATCTACACCAAAGCTATGAAGCTTCCTGGGCTAAGGGTCTTAGCAACACTTAGCATTATTACTCCTTAGAGGTGTGACAAAACATCTATCCGACAATATATCATCAATTGTTACAATGACGACAATATCAGTATTTTAATTAATAAACATTCGCTACCAATTTCCTTACAGCTAAATAGCAGAGAAGGCCTCTACAACGTTTTGACTAGTGACGGCCCTTCACGTTTTCTATGCCTGCGTCAGCCATTTGTCAGTCAAACTGATGAAATCATTTCCCAAAGAACTTATATGGTCTTTGCCATATTTGGGCTGTTGAACCATTTCATAAGATCACTCCAACAGATGCTTGCCTTTGTCCTCGAAATGTCAACAAACGAAAATGTTTTGACTAAAAAGTCCCTTACGCATGTCCATGTTAGCTCTTGGACTGCTGTTGTTTTGGCTAACTTAGCTTTAGCTTCATACACATGCTACTGCTAACTGCCAATCAAAACAGTCTTTTCAGCTCTCTCTTAAAATGGCAGTCCATTCATATTTTAAGACTAAAGTTTTTTTAAAACTTTTCTCAAAAGCCATGTGTGCTTTTTCCGGGAGGTTATAAATGCTGGCTCCTCTCTTCTATGAGTATTTTCTCCGCAGTGTGAGTTCGGACAAGCTGCTCTTAATATCAATTTTTACTGGCAATCTATGTTTTTGGAGCTAAGGGAGATCCCTTCCCTCAACACTAGCACTTGCTGAATTGTTCGCAACAATGATTTGGATCAGACAGACGCAAATGCTCCATGATTCGTTTGGTAAACACAGGGTTAAAACTAGCAGCTTGTAGCGGAAGGCATGTTTCATGGGAAGCAATGCATTGTGGACTATGTAGCGTCTGGTGCAGGATGGGTAATACAGGTGGAAAAGAGGTTCATAGAGTTGCTTTCTGGGAGTTGTAGTTTGGTTAGTAGTATGAGGTTAGCACAACTTGCCAAGTGAAAATGGAGAACAAAAGTGAAGCCTTGAAGGTGAAGTAGCGGTTTCCCCGCGTTTCCGAACATGCTCACAAAGCAAATAAGGGAAATGTAACAATAGCATTGCTGTTACTTATGTAAATTAATGACGCATCCCACCATTTCTGTGTTTTCGTTATGCCATTGTTGTTCTAAATATCGATTATCGCAAGATCGCTGTATCGGGATATTATCATTTTTGTGGGCCGTGTATCGTATCATGAGATCCCTTGCAATTCCCACCCCTATTACTCCTGCCTCAATACTGAATGTTTCTTTGGTCCATTTCTGTAGGTTACAGCATGTCATACACTGTCAGAAACCACATAAGCTAGTCTATTAGTAACTACTTACCTCAATATAGTCAGAGACAAGTGTGAGAGGTTTGAACCATTGCTGTAAAAGGCATATCTGACATAATAACTCCTCATCCCTACTGAAGTGTCTCAGCAAGGCCTTTTAGCAAATTTGGGCTTGTGGGCCCTACCTAAACAAAGCAACACTCACCTTTACCTCTGGAGTGAGAATTGTCCAGTTGTTGCCATTCATGCTGCCGCTGTTGTCAGACATCGCCCCCTATTGGCTCTGTCCAGCAACTGCAAAACAAAAAGGAATCAAGTCAGCAGTGGCAGGTTGATTTCAATGCACCGTCACAGATTTGAATGCTATATTACTGTATATCTTCCAATAGTAGCCTCGATGTTTTAAAACAAATTATTCAGACAGCCCAGCGTTTAAAAGAGACCATCTTTTGTTAGACGGGCTATTAATCGCCTCGGAGACGGAATGGCGATGGGTATTTACGGCCACAAAACGTAGGCACCCTAAAATGTTGTGCAGCTTCTTCGCCTGAAATGCTCTTTTGAGTTTGAACGCTAAATCTAAATCAAACGACCCATTGCTCACACTAAATCACCTTGTGGGGTAATGATTGACGTGGAGACTAAAGCGCAAAATGTACAAAGGAATTTTGTTTAGACTTTTGTTTAAACAACAAAAAAGGTACTTACTGTAGAGTAAGTACACAGCTGGAGAGTACGAAAAGGGGATTAGTGTACAGAAAGTGCGGTGGTGGTTTACTATTGGAGGTCGGTGTCTATTTGTCGCGACATCTCTTCAAACCTGCCATTTATTGGAAATGGGCATCAATAAAAGATGGGCCACTATTAGAAGATATACGGTATTCCTCACTGCGATGATGAGCACACCTCAAAAATGAACAGGAGTGTAAGGCCAAGCTGGCCCTCATGCTTAGGTTGCCATCTGACTTGAGTGTAACAAGTATAAACGCTGTGCAACCCTGACAAACTGAATTCTAATACACTCCTCGTGTGCTGCCTTGAGTCCCCGAGATCTCGTTCCTCAGAGAAGCTTCCTGGTGAAGGCGCCAAGTGGTTCTCTAGGACAAATCTCAGACTTAACTAGGAGTAAAGAACAAAAGGAAAATATTAGCTGGGGAGAGCGATCATGGGAAGATGAGAGTCCAGAGGCCCTGAGACAGAAAGAAAAAGCAGTTGGCAAAGGGGTTCCCACAAAAGCTGGAGATGTGAATGCCTTACCGCTTCATTAGTAGTTATCTTGCATAGTTCCACTAGCTACACTGTGCCTTTCCTCTGACCAGGAAAATGTTTTGGCAGGGGGTTGCGTAACTAAGGATGTCATTGACAGTGGTGCTGATGCAGAAGACAAAGGTGGTGGTTGCATTCAAGGCAATTTACAAAAGACTGGAGTCGCCGCTCACTATTTGAAAGGCAGCGAGAAAAGTAGAACTAGGTCAAAGTCATTTTAGTTTACGACTTCCAGTACAAACCATCGGTTTAGTGTGAAAACCCTGAGACTGCTCAGTAGGAAAAGAAGAGAACGGCATTCACGGCCCAAAGAGTAACAAGCAACACATTTACACGAACAGGACTCGCAAAAAGAACCGATGGCTGATGTGATACTGTGTGACACACTTCACCCTATATTAAGGATCTTTTCTCCCTTCCCCTCACCACAGTAATTTGAGTCTACTAATAGAGAGGGTCCCGCGAGAGGCTGGTGAATGTAGCCTTGGGCCATGAGAATTGCTCAGGATATAGAGGAATGACTTAAATAGATAATGGCTAAAAATAGGGCCTGGCCTTCTCCAAACGGGCTAAGCGTGTGAACATTCAGGAGAGAAACAAAAAGAAACATCAAGTAAAATTTGACCAACAATTAAACAATTACTCCCTTCTAAAGAAAATCGCTGAGTCGGATTCGTTCACAGTGGATGTGAATGGAACCGGACGTCTGTTCTAAAATCTCCATCGCTAAAAGTTATTATATATATGCGATGGTTAAGAACGCAATGCCTGAGACACGGTTTTATAATATTAATAAAGCAGTGATGATGATGGGAGCCAGATGTCTGAAAAGTTTAAAACCTTTAACTGTACTGTAGAGCAATATTACATTACATTATACATTTGAGCATTTAAGACACTACAAGCTGTGCATTGTGTGGTTTTTAAAAATACTTTTACCTCAGTTTGACCATGAGCAACAAATAAAACCAAGTCAGACAGACATTCGGTTCCATTGACTGTCACTGTAAAAAAAAAAATCCAAATTGGTGAATTTTTCCTCGCTCCCCAGAGTGTCGTGTTAGCTATATGCACTACTAGTTCATGTTTAATAAATATATGCCATACAAATATAGAATTACAAAATTAGTGATACGTCGCATTGGTAGGAACGTAACCCCGACGTATCTCGAGGATCTCCAAACGGAAATATGCGAGTGAGGAAACAAGACCAGGCTTTTCATTCGTCTGTTTAGAAAACTGCCAGAAGGCCATGACGGGTGTTTAATGTCCTGGTTATCCCCCATCATTCTTCATCTCCTCACCTGCGCCACACTGCCCAAACAAGGGAAAAGTTTGTCCAATACTAATCCAGCTAGAGCACGCGCGTGCACTCAGTTCGGCATCTCCAACAAATGTCAACGGAACATTTACGAACATGCTAGCCATATTAAACAGTAATACATCAAGAAAAGCCCGTCTTTACACGTAAAGACACATATTTAATCTCTCGGGCCCCTGTATGTGCTGTTTTTGTCCCTACAGCTCTTAAAAACGATGTGAACTGAAGCTGCTACAATGTTTTGCTAATTACCGCAGACTCGCCGGAAACGAAGAAAAGTTTGAGGCTGTGTAGAAGTACGTAAACACGAGTCCGCATCCGCGCCTTTAAGAGAAGAAGAACAAATAAAAATGGCAAATATCTTACCGCTAGACGGACTGAACCCTTTTTTCCGACCCCGACTCACTCCTTTCCCACTCCTCCGCCCAGTTGTACGAAGCGTTGGGTCGTTATTGAGTCTTAAACTGTCTTTTGCTCGGCTTAACGACCCTCGACCAATCCCAAGTCAGATCTGCGCGAAAGTCCCGCCTTCCCTTCTAGCGCTCCACCAATGGGAGGGCGGAGACCCAGCTGACTGACAGCCACAGGTGAAAGCGGTTTCGAGACGCTAGAAATTGTTCTGTTGATTTTCTTTCAATTTTTCTTGTGTTTCCAGCCTCTTTCTAACTTTCCTTCTTTGCCTTCCTTCTTTCCATCCATACACCCTTCCCTACTATCTGTCTGTCTGTCTGTCTGTATGCTTATTACAGGTCTGAAGGGCAAGAATAGGGTGTGATGGGAAATGCTAAACTACGCAAATACAGATTCAAATGTCAGGTTAGTGGTGCATGAAAGTTTGTGATCCCTTTCCTCTATTTCTGCAGATTTCTTATTATTATTACATTAAATTTATGTCAAAAAAAATTTTGACATAAAATATTGATTACATTATAAATGAATTGACCGTTTTTTTAAAAACTGGGCATTTCTTCTTCTTCTTCTTCTTCTTCTTCTTCTTCTTCTTCTTCTTCTTCTTCTTCTTCTTCTTATTATTATTTTTAAACTCTGGGACATTAGTGTATTTCTTCACACAAACTGCACGAATCATGTGCCCCACAATACATCTACTGGGTAAAAATCAGAATGTTTTTAACATTCTTTGGTAGAAAGACTTGTGTGATTAGAATAGTCGTCTCTTACACACTTTCTTTTGAGATTCACAGACAGATGCCCTGATAGCATTTCACAGAAATAAGTCAGAATTCATTGTTCCATCAATGATGAGTTGTCCTGTCCCGAAACAGGATGTAACCATGATACTACCACCACCATGTTTCTAATGCTGGAATGTAGTGCCTTCCTTTCTCCAAATCTTGAGCTTCTCATGATCTCACCTGAAATGTTTTATTTCATCTTTCCAAAGTTCAGTCATGCACCGTCCTTTTTGTTCTTTTTCATGAACATTAGCAATAATCAATGGGAGAGAGGCCTTCAGTTGCATAAAAGTTACTCTGGGTTCTTTTGTGACCTGTGAGACTATTTTTGATGTTTGTTGGTCAAGCACTCCCGGGGAGAGTAACAATGTTCCTGAATTATATGATCTTTCAGGTTATATTTATAGAAAATTCACAGTATTTATAATGAACCCATTAATGGATTGTGATGGTTGATCTGTAGTATACAGTATTGTTCAAAATAATATCAGTGCAATGTGACTAATCAGAATAATCCAGGTGTTTAGTATTTTTTTATTGCTACATGGCAAACAAGTGACCAGTAGGTGCAGTAGATTCTCAGAGAACAAACAAGACCCAGCGTTCATGACATCACGCTCTTAAGGCCGTGCAATTGGGCAATTAGTTGAAAGGGGTGTGTTCAAAAAATAGTGAGGGGTCATCTGGTGGGCGATTCTTGCAGGTGGGTGTAGAAATGTTCTTAACTGCCTTTACGAACAACAATGCAAAATATAAATTATTATTTATAAATGCTTTAACAGTCCTGCACATGTTATTTGAAAGTCAAACTTTGTGCTACTACCAGAGCTGCCAAACTAGCAGATTTGATGAAGATTGCTGCTTTGTGGTACAGTGGTTATTAGCAGAAGGAAGGTCTGGGTTTGATCCTCGGGTCAGCAACCGGTGTCTTTCTGTGTGGAGTGTACAAGCTTTCAGTGTTCGCATGTTTCCCCGGGTTCTCTGGTTTCCTCCCACAATCCATAGGTGTGTGCATGTGTGAATGGTTGTCTGTATCGGTGTTGGCCTGTGATAGTTTGGCCTCGTCTCCAGGGTGAATCCTGCATTGTCCTGCAATCCGAAATGGAAAAGCGGTTTGGAAAATGAATGGAGGTGATGTTCAAAATCCTTCATTTTTCCCATAGAGAAAAATGGCTTCATAGTTCCTTATTTGGGCATAAGGCTGGCTAAGCCTCAAATGCCTCCCTACTCACTTTATAGTCCACTTAGTCAGTAATTACATAACATCTGCATTTAAACACTGCATGTCCAGATGTTCAAGAGACGACGTCCTGTTGGACATTTAGGATTTGGTTGTAAAACATGCTTTTGTGATTTATATAGTGCACTACATAGGGACTAAGGGGCCAGTAAGGAGTATCCCTACACTTACCTGGAGGGGGTGGAACCATGATCATGAAGGTTCTTCACCCCATGTGAGGATTGACCAATAAGCCACAGTCTCGTTAAATCTTGCGAAATCCACAAACGTGGGAATCTGAGCTCTGGTCAGAAGATATTTTGCTAAATAATTGAATTAAATCTTGTCCAATATTTTGCAATGTCATGTTTTGGAAAGTGTAGTCACACTGTAAAGCCACACGTTTTTAAATGCTGCATTTATTTGAAACCAACCATCACGATGAGCCAGATTCCCCAGTACCACAGACACTCGTGAATACATATTGCTGCACCACACTGAAGTTCATGTCCACTGCAGTTCTTCTGGCCTCAGGGAGCGGTGCTTTGTGCCCAGGGCTCCAGGACTCAGGGTTCAGGGCTGTTTGGAACCATGGAGGCAATAAGGCTCTAGCTCGTCTACTGCACCAGAACATCAGACACTGAAAAAGAGGCTCGAATGTAAGAGAACAGCACCATCTAGTGGAAGAGCCTCTAAGGCACTTTTGTCCAAACCTTACTACAGTCCGATGACCATGTATACACTTGACCCCTTGCAGTATCAGGATTGGAGCAAAACTCTGAAGAATGACTAGAGATAAAGGAGGAAATGCACCCCTTCATATTTTCTGCAAAACTTTACCATTTTGGGTGCATTAGTGGCACTTTGGGTTGGTGGGGCTTAAGGGTGCGTTGGTGGAGCTTGGGGTGGGTTGGTGGAGCTTGGGGTGCGTTGGTGGAGCTTGGGGTGCGTTGGTGGGGCCTAAGGGTGCGTTGGTGGGGCCTAAGGGTGCGTTGGTGGGGCCTAAGGGTGCGTTGGTGGGGCCTAAGGGTGCATTGGTGGGGCCTAAGGGTGCGTTGGTGGGGCCTAAGGGTGCGTTGGTGGAGCTTGGGGTGTGTTGGTGGGGCATAAGTGTGCGTTGGTGGGGGTTGGGGT
>JBBIGC010073954.1:0-10614 GCA_037576955.1 Lepidarchus adonis
CTGATCTCAGGGGCAAAGTCCTAACCACTAGGGCCCCACTGCCCCAAATATGCCACCTATCCATCACCACAAAAGGTAGCTGTAGCACAAACTCGTTTCATCACCTGAAAATCCATCCACTGCAAAATGAAGAATGCCTTGTCACAAATATAAAGTTGCAATTTCCCATTTTAAATCAAGAGTTTTCTATATTAAACTTCAGTTTAAAATAAAGAGTTTGTTATATTAAACTTTGGTTTACATAGACTTTTCTGCGTTAAAAGCTGGTTTAAAATTTTTTATACTTTGGTTTAAAATAAAAGCATTTACTATGTTAATCTTTGGCTAAATTTATTGTTTTGCTGTAAATTTTTATGCATTATAAGGAAGAATTTATCATTTATACGTCATTTAGAGGAAATTCCAAGGTATCAAGAAATATATTGTGTATCACAATATAGCTTAAATATATTGCAATATTATTTTTATGTCATATCGCCCAGCCCTACCCGTGTTGGCTGTTTACCTACAGGCCCACTGTTTACAGCGGTCGTTTCCCACTGAAAATGAGTGATTTCTTTGCTAGTATTTATTGTTTATTTAATGTTTAATCTGCGTTAAACTCTTGAGACCAAAAGTTTGTGTATCCATGGTTGAACAATGTGTTTTCTGTTGATTGTGGTGCATCACAGCAAGAAGGTCCAGGGTTCAATCCCCGCGTCGACCACAAGTGTCTGGGGTGTGCAACACTGTTGTGTTTTCATGGGGTTCCTCCCACTGTCCAAAGCCGTGTGGTTTAGGTCGACTGGCTACTTTAAATTGAGTGTGTGTGTGAGTGTTGCCCTGTGATGTCCAGGGAGAACCATGGGATTGACTCCAGCTTCCCAGTGACCCAAATTGGATCAGCAGTTAATGAATGAAAGAATGAATAAAATACACTTTCTCTACACAATTCCACAAATGCTGAATTCAATACAGTGAGGAAAAAAAGATGTGGCTTTGTTTGAAGGTCTCTTCTATAAAGTCTATAAAGCTGCTTTGTGATAAGGTCAGTTGTAAAAAGCGCTGTATAAATAAAATTCACTTGATATGTTTTTGCAAAGAAAAAAGAAAGAAAAGAATTGTTGAAAACATCATTTTTGTATCTTTGATCTGAGAATGTAGCTTAATTTCCCATAGATCTATAATAATACATGTAATGTGAACTTTTGTACTTCACTGTACATGACAAATCACATTTTAATGTGTGTGTGTGTGTATGTGTGTGTGTGTGTGTGTGTGTGTGTGTGTGTGTGTACACTTTTATCTGTTCTAAACTCAGTTCTAAAGGAAACTTGCTCATAATGTGTTATTATTCTTGGTTCCTTAGTTTACATAATTTTTTAAATGACACAGTTATTTATTCATTTTTCAAATGGTGTGGAGCCAATCCCACCTGACTATGGGCCCAACGCAGGGTTCACCCTTGGTAGAAGGCCAAACCATCATTGTGCAACCCAGAGACAGACTGTGATCAGATGAATGCATGAATATTGAGTTGTATGAATATTCCACTTTGTTGTTCTTAAATGTCTTGTAAAATAACAAGCTCATTACTTCAGCCTTGCAAGACGTTGCATCACAGGTTGTTTAAGTAGGAATGTCGTCAATGGGCCTAATGCTCGAAATAAATCAAACACAAGAGCAGCTCAGCTGGTGTTCAGGGGTTTCTTGTTTGTAACTTCACTCACATTCATCACTTATTATCCGCCGCTCGAAGGGGAAAAACATCATTTTTAGAATCCAGCTGTCAGACCTTCTTCTTTACTATTCTCTTACCTGTTATTTTTGGGGCGTCATATTTTGACAGCATGTTGAGTATCTGCGTGTTTTCTTAGTTTTTTCTTTTCTTTTTTATTGTGGCTCAGTCTGAAACTACATGCCAGGAGCAAAACAGACATGTGCACAGAGATCTCTGCTTTGAATCAACTGTACACCACAGGATATTAAAGAACAGCATGTGTTGTCCACGTTGAGGCACACATGCAGTACTGGAGGCTGCCACTAGGTGCTGATATAGACTCACTTAAAAAAATGAATCGTATTTGCCTCTGACTTGATTTTTTTCACTCAAGGTGCAGTATCAGTGGGGTAGGATATTTTAGGCGACATGTGAACAGTCAGTTCTTAAAGTGAATGTACAGGAAGCTGGAGCGTAAGAACCAAGTCTTGACTAAGGGTCTTATTGTGAAGGCTAGAGCATCTCCAGAACAACATGTCTTGTGGAGTGTTCCACGTATGCAGCAATTAGTACCTACCAACTGTGATCCAAGGAGTCATGGTCACCCAAGGCTCATTGATGTATGTGGGGAACAAAAGTCTGGTCTGATCCCAAAGAGAAGCACAAGGAGAGTGGTGGCAGTGGTGGGTTCAGAAGGTTGAAGTCACAACCTGGGCACCATTGCGGTTACTCTTGAGCAAAGTACCATTCCCACTTCACTGCTGCCACCTGCTCCACATGTGCACATGTGATGGGTTAAATGCAGAGGTCACATTTCATTGTGCGTGTGATGGGTTTACAATGGCAATAGTCACTTTCACCTCACCTCACAAAGTGCCAATGCACTTTAGGATGGAAACATGCAAACAACACTTATATCCGAAATGAGCAAGAGAGGGAACACTGATGCAAATGTTTTGGCATCTCTGGTCAAAAGACAATTTGTGTTGTTCTGTGTTACACAGCCTCTACATAGAGCACACTCCTTACACACCTGTACTGTTTATTTGCTGAACTGAACATATTGTAAATGTGGCTTGTGCAAAAGGTATTAAGGATTTTATTTTTTATGTTTTACCAATATGTTCTCAGCAAATAAAGAGAAAGTGTGCCCTAAAATTGTCTTAAAGCATTTATTTATTTATATTAAAGCAATAACTATTATATATTTCCTGCTGAATCTTTCCTTATTTACACTTATTTACAAAAAAGTTTGTGTATATGTATTTGTGTATGTTTGTTCCTGTTAATTTTATACACAATCATATATACATAAATATAATTGTATCAATATATATATAAGTATATAAATTAAAATACACACATATATATATTACAATTATTATCATTTTAACACATTTATTTTGTTGTTTTTAGAGTTATATATTTATATATTTTATATTTGTGGTATTTTGTTATTGTTTTTTTTTTATCCTTTTTATATTCAGTCAGGAAGGCAGATGACTCAGTATCTAAATGTCATAATTCTCTTTTTAAATGTGAGAGTTCGTTCTGTAGTCTTGTCTCCTGGGTAACCAGTTTGGTCCAAGTACAAAGAGAATTTAAATGTCGAATAAATTTACATGACTGAAATGTTCACTTAATATTTATTATTAAGCATCTCCATGAATGATCCAGGAGGACATTTCTAGTGTTGTTATGCTGATTAAAGCCCACAGCTTCAAAATGTTGCCTTACTTTAAACTATTGGAAATCTTAAGCAGGACTGAAATTCCAGTAGCTTAGAATATGTATAGTCACTGTGCAGCTTTAAATATCCAGACTGGGTTACTAATGAAATATCAGACTTGAGTTTCACTCTTAATGAAATGATCTTCATTGGTTCATTATTATGGAACACAACCTAATTGACAATGGAGTGAAGAGTGATATGGGAATATGTTCATGGGAATGAGACTGGGAATGACGAGATGGTGGTTTTGGAACAGAAGTTAAATTTTAACTTGGTTGACATCTTCTGCCCATCCTTTCAACTGCGGGACCCTGCTGGTGACAGGTGGTTTCTGAAAACCTGCTGGTAACAGGTGGTTTCTGAAAACCTGCTGGTAACAGGTGGTTTCTGAAAACCTGCTGGGGATAGGTGGTTTCTGAAATGGGAAAGCCTTGCATCCAGTAGTCTTAAGTCTCACAAGGTATTAATCCAAAACAATCCAAAGGTTCACAAATATGCTGTGTTTTGGTCAGAAAATTTGGGATATCTGGTCAAAAAATTGTGCTTGTTTATTCAGAAATTAAACCATTGGTCATAAAAAATGTTTAAAAATAAAACTATTGGATTCGATTGAATTAGATTTGTATAAATAATATATATATATATATATTAGTAATTTATAGTCGCTTTAACTGAAAAGTGATGGGGATAAATGGTCAAATAGTCAAATACGTTCCTAAAATAATACTCATTTTTGTGGCAAATTCTGCAATAAACCACTACAAACATTCACATTTGATAAAACTAATGAAAATCTTCATTAACATGAAAATACTGTGGGGTTGGAAACCATAACCATACAGGACTAATTCTCCCACCTCCTGTTCCTCCCTGCAGACGAACAGGAGACATCAGGTTCCATCATCTACACAGTGGAGCTGAAGCGCTATGGCGGCCCCCTGGGCATCACCATCTCAGGCACAGAGGAGCCCTTTGACCCCATCATCATTTCAGGCCTTACCAAAAGAGGTCTTGCTGAAAGGTGAGCTCTGTGGGTCAGACCGGTCAACTTCAGACTCCCAGGGTGTGTGTGTGGTCCATCAGCTCATCATGTGGCGTGATTGGCAGATTCTTTTTCTTTTTTAATCAATTGAGGAGGTGGTTGATCCCAAAATATGCTACCCCCACAGAGGACAGGGCTCATCACTGGTAGTTTTACAGACACAGGTTTGGATGTGTGGAAGCTAGCAGTAATTATATAATCAATAATAAATATATAATAAAAGAGGTTCATGTTCATAGACCGTGGAGCTTATTTCCAGTTGTTTTCTAAGTGAGAGACCAATTTTGTTCTGTTATTGTAATTTATAAGGTCTTCACAGCTGCTTGAAACAGTCAAGTATCCCATATCTTTTTTTTATCTGACCAATCAGATCAAGACATGACAGCACATAATATAGCACATCATCATATACAGAGGTCATAAAATAAGCATTAAAAGAAAATTCATGTTATAAGAAATAAAAGTAAGATTTCTAAGATAGATAGAAGTGCAAAAAAATATGAAAGATAAAATAAGCATCTGTTAAACTGAAGGCTGTGGAAAATGAAGTCATTTTTAGCTTTGATTAAAAACAGCAACAGTTGGGGGCAGATCTGATCTTCTTGGGGAGCTGGTTCCAGCAGGGGGCAGCACAATGACTAAATGGCATTTTAAATCCAGGCCCTCACCAAAACATCTCTGAAAAACTTTCTTTAGTTAAACAGTTGTTCTTTTTATTTTCTTTTTATTTTTTATGTTTTATCTTCTTTGATTTGACACTTTATCTGCCTTGTAAATTTTACTTTTATTCTTAAAATATTGCTTTTACTGCTTTTCTTTTTTACCTCTGTAATGCACAGTGAATGACCTCTCTATGTTAATGTCTATATAGATTAAGGTGCCTAGATTGCTCTTGTAGTCTTCCTACAGTGATGGTGGATTGCTCAAACATGGAAAAAAGTCATAATCTGAACTGAAGAATGTGGAGAATCATCTAGAGCTCAATTCATTATTGCCCACAATCAGTCGAATCATTTTTACTACTGTCCATATTTTTTTAGAAAACAATTTTTTTTTAGATTTACAAACATGGTTATAGTTACAAAGTCTGTGGCACCTCTGAACTTCTGGCATGTAGTGTTGTAATTAAATTTAGAGTAATTTAGAGTAGATATAGAGTGAATTTACAGCAACAAAAATGCATGTTATGTCATGGAGTAATTTTCCAGTCAGTGTACCACACACACACCAAAAATAACTACTATAATGGCAAACCTGAGGTCAAAGCGCCACTGGTCACCTGCTGAGTTCAAATCGATGACCACGCCATCCTGTACTGTCACAGTTACACATTCCTGCAACTGCCCGGAGTCACTCAGATGCAAACAATCCAAGAGCAAGTTTTATAGCTCTTTTTATGGCAAAGCCACAAGTGACGAGGTTACACCCATGGAATACCAGATTTGATCCAGGGCATCACCTAGTTCTGAGCAAACTTTACCTGCTCTCCTAGTGAGATCTATCTATGCCCATATCAAGCTGGTTGTTTGCATTTTTTTTGTTTATAGGTCTAACTTGAGCATTTCAGCTGTTTTGCAATGATCTGAGTGTATTTGTCCATAAAATATGAATAAATGTTCTAAATAATTAAATAATGAGCATCTGCAGAGGTTGTGTCTGATTTGGTCTGATCTGAGTTTTATCTAGACTTAGGTTTTAAAGTACTTACAGCTCTGGAAAAAATAAAAGACCACTTTTTGCGTATTTGCAGGCATTTATTTTCAATAGTTCAGATATTAGTGTTATTAAAAATGGAATTTTTATTAATAGAATCTTAATTTCTCTGTATTATTAAAGGGCAGAAAACACTTGATCTTTTTTGTTCTATTGACCAAGTTTTTTTTTACAATTAAATCCTGGAAGGGCATTACTTTAATGTGGAATTCTGAGGATCCAATTCAAGATTCAAGATGATTTATTCATCATATACTAGGTTATACAAGTATGACCAGCAGTAATATTATTAAGCAATAAATAATAAATAGAAATAAATAAATCTTAAAAGAAGATATATATATATATATATACTGAATAATAACATGAATTAATAAGTGAATTTGATTATTTGCACAATGTTGGAAATGTTATGTATGTAATGACGAAATGTGGTTTTATGATGTTCAGAGCTGTATATGGTATATGTTTCCAATAAAATGTCTAGTTACACTGACAGCTTACTGTCAATTCAAGACCATATCAGCCTCAGATATGAATAGATCTGCAGGTAATGGATTATAAATATTCATAAATCATGTTTATTGCATGTTTTTTTGGTCCTGTTTACAGAACCGGGGCTATTCATGTTGGGGATCGAATCTTAGCCATTAACAGCGTCAGCCTGAAAGGGAAACCTCTGAGTGAAGCCATCCACTTACTGCAAATGGCGGGCGAGACTGTCACCCTGAAAATCAAGAAGCAGATAGACAGTAAGTTCAGCCCAGTTTTCAGTGCTTATTTACAGTAGACATGGAAGAATTACTCAGAGCAGCCTCCCTGACAGCGAAAAAACTTTTTTAATATGATACAACAGTGAAGTACAGCTAATACTGTCACACAACACACATACTCTTAATGTGCCACTTACAGTATCTACAATCTGATCTTTAAGATAAGATAAGATAATCCTTTATTGTCCCACAAGTGGGAAATTTCACATTTTCACATTCACATTTTCACATTCACACACTTTCTGGATAATAACAACATTCTACTGGACTAACAAGACTTTTTGCAACTATTTGTTTCATATATAGTCATTTTAGCTGATACGTCTCTCTAAGGGGGTTTGTAGATGAAGATACTAAAAAAGAACTGGGAAAGCCAAGAAAGGTCATCCAGTTTAAAGTCCAAGTCACAGTGGTTTGCCAAAGAAAAGGGTCACAGGCAAGAAAAGGGTCACAGGCAAGAAAAGGGTCACAGGCAAGAAAAGGGTCACAGGGAATCTCAGAGACTATATTGGGCCAAAGAAGCAGCAGCAGTACTTTTACATGTATATACAGTACTGTGCAAAATCATTGGCCATCTGAGAAAATTTAATTCACAAAATTGTTTAACTGGGAAGTAAGAGTTTATTCGCTCATGAAATAATATTAATATGTATTTATCTCTTGTGCAGTTATTATTTATTCTAGCTTCTTACTTGCTGCTGCTCTAATAATGAATCCCCATTCAGGACAATAGAGGCTTCTCTTCTCTTCTCTTCTCTTCTCTTCTTTTCTCTGCTCTTCTCTTCTCTGCTCTTCTCTTCTCTTGTCTTTTCTTCTTTTCTCTTCTCCTTTCTTTTATCTTCTCTTGTCTTTTCTTCTCTTATCTTCTCTTCTTGACTTGTCTTGTCTTGTCTTCTCTTCTTGTCTTTTCTTTTCTTCTCTTTTCTTCTTTTCTCTTATATTCTTTTATCTTCTCTTTTCTTCTCTTCTCTTCTTTTCTCTTATGTTCTCCTCTCATCTTTTTAGCCCTCTTCTCAATGAAGTCCAGTAGTTAACCATTCATTTCTATTTTGAATTACCTGTTTAACTAAACCACTGTTGATACATCAGAAGAAATTGTGGTATAATAACAATAATTCTCTGCTGTTGGGCTTTACAGTGAGATACTCATGCCAATCTGCTGTCAAAACACATGCTTTATGAATATTTCATTTTTTATGTGGTTTTTGAGGGCTAAATCCCATGTGTAATGGCAATTAAACTGTGCATCACAGTTCTCTTACTAGTATGAATGCTTTGATGAAAAGTCAAGGTTTTTTATGTAGTTACCGAATAACAAGCCTTACTGAGCTGAGATTTTTTGGATAGAGAGGTTAATGACCCTGGTTCATCTCACTGTGATTCTAGTGGCGGATGAGGGGAAGAAGAACGATGATCTGGAGAACGATCTGAGTGATAACGAGGACTCGGAGATGACAGACTCACAGAAGACCAATAAGCTGTCTGAGATTTACTCCACCACCATCCCCAGCGTGGACTCGGCCATGGAGTCATGGGATGGATCCGGCATTGACGCTGGTTACGGAAGCCAAGGTGAGCTGATGCCCAATTATTGTCACAATTATTTCACATGCACAGTGTAGATTTCCTCATACTACAGTCTCATGTGCAGAGTAATAAACTATTATATTTCCTAACTTTATATCATAATTCTGTACAAACACCTTTCCTCCTCCAGGCCTTAGCTTTCACATTTACTGCTCCCCTCTCCTTGTAGGAGCATATATCCACCAGGCAGCAGGCATTGCCCTACACCCACATGAGTGGCGGAGTGCGAAGCAGAGGAACAGCACCCCACCCCCTGCCCGCCGTAAGAATTACCCCTTCAGCGATGGAGGCTTCAGCGAGGACGAATGGGACAAACCTGCTGTGTGAGTCTCAAACTAGTTAGCTCCACCTCATTACTACACTTGGATCTACCAGTAGAAGTGCACAACAGTAGAAATATCACTTTAGTATAAAGTCTTTAAAGTCAATTATTTTTGATTGTAATATAATACTCCCCATCCAAATCATGCAAGCAATGGGACCTAGATAAATCAAGTCACAGTTAAGCAGTTATGGAGTAACCGTTTTGGAGAAATTCTTCTTGTATCTACCAAACTTTCTGTTTCCATGACATTCTCCCAGTTTCTCATGATCCCTATGGTCCAGATGCGTCTGGTCTTTTAGCTCAAAGCAGAAGCACCTCAGAACTCCAGGTCAAGCTCTTTCTCCTTTCTGGTGTTTCACAATCATTTCTTAATAAACCAAAACCACATTCATTAGGTAACAGCATGTGAAGACACAACATTGTGTATGAGCATTAGTCACCCGTTACCATTAATCTGATGAAAAGAGCTGATGCTTTATTACTGCGGTGTTGCCGCTGTGTTCAGAGTTTAGGATTATATGAGTGCATTCACATGCAAACGGATAATATAGTCAACATTTAATGTCAGGAGAAATCTGACTATTCCTGTTTGTGAGCAGCATCCACTTTTTAGATCAATTTAAAAACCTAGATCCCACCCATTGTAATTTATTTAACTTTTCTAATATGTATCTGATCACAAACAGCCAGATAATGTTCAGTTCAAGTTTATGGTCAATCTTATCTTATCTTCAGCCCTCTTCTTGAGGAAGTCCAGTATTACCATCCATTTCTATTTTGAAGTAACCAATTTATTAAATTAAACTATACCATAGTTCCCAACTAAATGTCGATACTCCACAAGAATACTTCACAATACTCATGCCAATCTGCTATTTAAAAATAAATAAGTTGTTTATGAATATTTCACATTTTGATGTGGTTTTTGAGGATGTGTAATGGCCTATAACTGTTAGAAAATGTTAAAAAGCAAGAGTTACACCCTTAGATGGCTGCCCTCACACAATTCTGTAATTCATATGAATACTTTGATGAAAAATCAAATGTACAGACTGTTACAGTCAGTTGTCTCCTGAATCTCAACCCACTCAATGAAAGTCTTCCTCTTCAAAAATTACATGTCGACATAAATAACATTAATAAAGTAATTAAAGTGGAATAAAATAGGACAAATGAAGGAATAAAAATAATAATAACACACAAAAAATAATCATTAGTTATTCATAATAGTCATATTTAAAGTGACAAGTGAGCTCAGATGAAAATGTTCAGTGAAAGCTCAGCAGTTTAATAGCCTCATCACTTACGAGTAGAATAAGGAAAAGCTTTCTGGGAATATAGCATCACAAATGGAAATAGATGTTGCCTTGATGTGCCATATGAAGAGATAAAAACCACCAAAAATGTATTTACCTGTAAAGGGAATCCTTGCTAAAGAAAACAATAGCTATGAGTTTTTATTTTCCATTGTTTAGTGCTTATTCTAAACTGCTAAACAGCAGAATAGGTGCATGGTCTGTATTTAGAAAGAAATCTGATTACTGGTTTTCTGGTGATCAGATTTCTGAAATTGTGAATAAATTAGAGATGGGCATAGATAATTTTTTTTAATCTACATTAATCTCATTGTAATCTTGAGATTAATCTAGATTAATATATTTATATATATATAAATTTAAAAATCAATTGTATATTTTCCCTCACTTCTGGGAGGGCGGCGCCCGAGCGCCCCCTATGGGCCAG
>JBBIGC010073995.1:0-10614 GCA_037576955.1 Lepidarchus adonis
CTCCAATCAATCTCAAATCACCCTGCACAACACACACACACACACACACACACACACACACACACACACACACACACACACACACACACGCATACGCATACGCACACGCACACGCACACACGCAAAGTGAGCAAACAAAATGAAGCGTTAAAAATCTAAAAAATCTCAAATCAATATTTGGTGTTACTACTTGTTGCCTTCAAACCAGCAGAATTTCTTATAGGCACAAAGGCAGGGATATTGTAGGATTATATTCAGGTGCATGATCAATCAGTTACAACCAAATGGGTGATAATGACAATCAATTTCACATACAAGATGAAACAGTTACTTAAAAAAACAGCTGTTTGGATTTCAGAAGAAGTTCAGCAGTGTCATTAGATCAGAAACCAATGGGAAGCAGCAGAAGGTTTGTTTGCCAAAGGCCTGAAGAGTCGTACAACAGTGAAGTATGGTGCAGGCTCCTTACAAATGGTGTTTGAGATTGTCAGGATTGATAGCGTTCTCAGTGCTGGGAAATACTTTTTCATCATGTAATACCATCAGGTAGTCCTAGGTAGCCACAAATTCAGCTGCAGGACAATGACCCCAAACATACAGCCGGTGTCATTTAATTAAGTTTCATAATATAACTAATGTATATTTTAATTTATGTAATATAATTAATGTAAAAAGTTTTAGCATTTCTATACACTAAAGATATTTATATAAAATTTGTGAAGTTCAAAGTAAAATTCAAAATGGAAAGATTTTTAATATATTTTTTTTTAATTGATGCTGAATGAAGGCAAAGGGTGGTCACGCCAAATATTGATTTGATTTAAATTCTCTGCATTTTGATTACTGAAAAAACTATTAACACTACCATTTTTAAAAAGCATTCACAGTACACGCACGCACGCACGCACACACGCATAAATGTGGGGTTGTTTAGGAGTTGCATGAATGTAGAGTAGTATATAGGTTGTATCACACCACAGGAAACAAGCAACTACACTACCAAGTGTTTCTACCACCCTCTTTCCATACACCCACACCAACAAATAAAAAAGGGGAAATCAGAAAGCACAAGATCTTCAGGTATCTGTATCTCATTATTTAGCTACACTAAAATCTAATTATTTTATTTATCTAGTGTTTCCCAGTCGAATTCTCCTAGTGCTAATAATGTTAATAAGACAAGGGGTTGGGCATAATTATAATATTTGTCTAGATTTATAGTACCCTCAAATTTTACAGGCTACCTACGAATGCACAGACCATGTTGATTAAAGAAGGAAATAAGAGAAGTACAATGATTAAGTTATAAAAGGTTAAACTTCAAATTCAAAATATTAAAGCAACACTAAATGTCAGATTAATATAGCAACATGACACCAAGCAAGTCTGAACTTCACTGTTAATTTGTCATCATCATGTTTTGCTTCGAGGACAAAGGCAGAAAGATGTTCTAACACATGGTATGACCATGACTAACCATTTTTACACCTGAAATCACAGGGGTTACGAGTAGACAGGAAATAGTTTTTGTTTTTGTGAGTCATGTTAAGGCACGCTGAAATGTGAAAGAACTGACCTGTACGAACGCTGCACATGTAGGTCAAGTCTCTTCTCCACAAGTCAAAACAAGAACTGTTTCATTCTGTGGGACTAAGAGAGGGCAATGCGACAATATGTTCTCTATTTTGTGATAAATTTGATTTAAATAAGATGCAACCTATTACACAGAGAAAGAAAGAGAATGCCATACTTCAGTTCTAAACAGAAACACAACCGAGTTCTCTGGAAATTAGCTAATCTCAGATTAAATAAATGCTAGTGGAAACATTTGCTGTGGTCAGATGACCTTTCTGACACTATGAGAACATTTTTGGATTGGTTTCTGGAAAAATTTAAACAAAAAATACTAAAAATAATCTGTATTTTTCAATCAGAGAGAGCCAGTTTAGCCTTTCCTGATTCCAACAACATAAAAAAAAGAAAAACAACAACCAGAGCTTTACTTTGACTGTATTTGATGTGTCAACACACACACACACACACCACACACACACACACACACACACAATAACTCTGATATGAGTCTGACCAAGCTAATCAGATACTAGAACATACACACACACACACACACACACCTCAAAACTGCAGAAAGTGAGATAACACAGAACAGATGTAGACATTTAAACTTGAACCCGTCACGAATACACTCCCCATCCCTAAACACAAGTATATAAACACTGATTCAGCGATCTCCCAAAACACAGAGATACTCACAGGACGCCTTCCTCTTCTGGCTCGGGACATTAAACAAGCAACGTCCTACCCTGTCCGTCCAGCCCTACATCACTCAGGTTTTCCTCTGCTGTCCACCCTTGTATCCATTTCCAAGAAATGACAAAAGCTGCTTTCAAATATCCATCCACCCAAGTTGTTTTACTGAGTGAATTCAGCAAACGCTGCTTCAAGACTTTCAGGACAGGAAGCGACAGACTTCCTCAACAAAAAAAAGGACAAAAAAAAGCAGCACTAACGGTGTGCAATGAATACGATTAGCTGCTCTGATTGGATCTACAAATGAGAGGCAGCCCAAGTAAGCAGAGTGGTGATTGGCTCTTTAGGAAGATTTAGGGTCATGTGACCGGATGACTTCACAACTCTTGCCAGGCATGCAAGTAGATACACGCGTTGGGCAGTCAGCACTGTTTTTCAGAAGGAGGGCAGGGCCCAAGCAAAAGAGGAACGGGAGGGGAGAGAGTGAGACAAACAGACAGAGTGAAAAACAAAGAGAGAGAGCAAGCATGCAAGAGAGTGAAAGAGCAAGAGAGAAGTGGGGGGGGGAGGAGGGCGGGTGTTGAGAGAGGGGGGAAAGAGAGCAGGAAAATATTGAAGGGAATAAGAAGGGAATAGAAAAAGAAAGAAATAAAAGCAGAAAGACGAAAAGAGAGCAAGAGTCAGAATAAGACTTTAATGGCACAATGGTAGTGTAAAAATCACTTCCAGTGAATCATTTGACAAAAGGCAGAAAAGTACTGGTAGGAAAAGGAGAAACTGAAGCTGTATGTTGAGGTAAATGGGCTGAGTCTCTCAGTGATCTGTGACCAGCTGTCCTGGTTTCCCTGACTCCCCTTGGGCTGCTCACGCTCACGCTCACGCTCACGCTCACGCTCACACAGCTATGGAGTTTTATTGTATGGAATGTTCTAGAAGTACAGTACAGTGGTGAAACTATTGCCTGAGAGACAGCTATTAACATAATCAAAAATAAAAAATAAACACTTAAGTTCCTCATCTGACATTTGCTAGGGTAACTGATATGGTATGAAAAAAAATAATTTAACAGCCTGTAAACTGCTTGTTAAAATATGAAATGAAGATAACGCTCAGCGTTGAAACCCTCAAAAAGTTTTAAACAACTTTGACGGAATGATCCTTCTACCATCCATCCATCCATCCATACATACATACATCCATACATACATATATATATATATATAAATATATAAATATTAGGGCTGCTACAACGAATTGATTTAATTGATAAAAATAGATTACTAAAAGAGTTGGCAACGCATTTCATAATCAATTTGTTGTGTTTGCGTGATGCGGAGACATTTGATTATTAAAAATAAATAAATACTTTAGTTGAGTGAAAGTAGTGAACACATTTGGTGTCTCTCTTGTACACTGTTGCTAGCAGAGTTAGTGCCTCATAGACAGGCTGGAGCAAACATTTAAAAACAAGCGAGCAGAGGCAGAAAAATCTGTGCGACCACACCAATGATCCAGCACCTGAATGATCCAGTGTTTGATGAGGAGGAAGGTAGTTCAACAGCAGGGTAAGTCACGACACAATCCCACATTTGTTCCGTTTTGAAGTGAGGAACGTAATGTCTCTGGTGCGTTTGCTCGTTAATAACTGATTTAAGTAGTAAAGCAGGGGTGCTCTAGTTACTTTGCACTTTGCATTGCAAGACTAAAGACATATTTTTATTTAATAGCCTTTTTTTGGACCATTCATTTTTCAATATGTTGTCATGTATAGCTTCACTGCATAAAAGCTTTTCTTACTTAGTAATTTTGTCTCGTTTCCAGTCCAAATATATAAAACTTAAATCTTAAATCAAGATTACTAGACAAGAAATATGGCATGAGAAAATTAAGTGATGCTTAAAACTTCTGTTTGAGATTATCTCTCATTAAGATTATTGTTCTTACCCCATTTTTTAATCAAACAAATTAATTTTTAGTTGTTTTTTTCGGAAAACAACACAATTTCTTATGCTATTTCATGTATCTCGTAAATGTATCTTGATTTAAGATTTTTTTTTTAATATTTGGACTGAAAACAGGACAAAACCGCTAAGTTAGAAAAGCATTTTTTGCAGTGTATATTCTGTGCTTTGTCCCATATAGGTTATTATTGCCAAATATATTTGTGTGTGTTGAACGTTTTAATTTAATTTTAAAGTTCTTTTACAGCACTTGGTCATCTTAAGCTGTGTTGTATAAATCTTAAATGTGATGCATAAATAAACCTTGCACTTACTACATTGATGGTAATAATTTAATTAATAAGCTTCAAGTGAACTTGAGAGAGAGTGTGAGTGTGTGTGTGTGTGTGTCTTGTCTGTAATTGCTCTTTGGGTTACTTACCTTTACAAAACTAGTAACCAAAACAAGTATGTATGTATGTATGTATTTATAATAATTGTGCTTTTACTTCTAAATCTTTTTGATTCCAGAAAAAAAAACAGCAAACCATGAGAGGCTTCTTGATGGGAAATGCATCATGTTCACCACAGCAAGCTGCTGTCTTGACCGTATCTTCCACATGCTCGTCACTGACATGAGGCCTCAGTCGATGGTTGAAGATGACGGCTTCACTAAAATGAACTCTGCTTTATTATTATAACAGCTTGAGGAGCAACATGTTTGTGCACTTTCTAAAGATTTTAGTTCTGTTTTTGAATAAAGAGTTGGAAACAAATGCTTTTCTTGTTGTTTATCTGATTCATCGATTAATCAAAAAAAATAATCGACAGATTAAGCGATTATTAAAATAATGGTTAGTTGCAGCCCTAAATATTATATATATATATATATATAATAATAATATTACATTTACATTTATTCATTTGGCTGATGCCAATATATGACGAGGAGGACAGTGGTTAAAAAAGTAGTAGTCACACGCTAAAAGAAAATGGCTAAGAAGGCATTCTTTCTTTTAATGCATGAGATGTTTTCTGACATTTTAATTGTCCACCTTGACAGAGATATGTGCAACACCCATTGTCAATCACTTCAAACTCTCTAAAATCAACTTGCTAAAGAAAAAAAAACATTTTCTATAGTAGCAGACTGACCAGTAACCAGTTTCACGTTTTTAAATTTTTTTTAGATAATCACAATATTAAAAACATTTTTTTTACATTATGAAATCAGTTTTATTTATTTTAGAAGTCCTTCAAAAACACGCGATAAGATTATTTACCTACTCAAGGTCACCATGGTCAAATGTTGGATAGAGGGGTACAATGTTGCCCCCTGAAACTAGGGATAAGAAAATGTCTAAATACCTTTGGAGATATAGAGAATATAATAGCCAGTCTACAATATCAGATAAACAAAGGAGTATAATGAACATGGTCTTCAAATGTATACAAAACCAGGTAGAGAATCTATTTTGAATTCAGGTCACAGTAAATTCTCATTTGGACCTAATAAACAACAGTTTCCTACAACAGGAAGCTTCAAGAATGCACATTATGCTGCATAAAGCTGTTCTGTTCCATACGGGCTGGAGGCAGCCGCAAGCTCTTACCCGTAGCTGAAGGGCGTGGCGCAGAATAGTCCCCTCTAAGGCATGGATCCACTTCTCCCGTTCATCAGCGTCTCGAGCTGCCAGGGCACACATCCAAAAGCACAAGCCGTTAGCAACAGCAGCAACCACACGGGAGGAAAAAAGTGGAGGAAGGGAAAGAAGAAAGAAAGAGGGAGCGAGAGAGGTATGAAGTGAGTGAGTGAGAAGAACACACTAGCACATGGGACAGCAGTGAATAGCCTGAACACAGCCAAAGCTTAAAAGCATTAAGGATCAGAAAGATGACTAAAAGGTTATGTGGTCTGTCTGCTCTCAAAGCTGAAGGGTTATGTAGATATGGGGTTATGTACATGTACAAGCACAAAACCACACCCATAATTAAACACAGTTTTAATATGAGCAAATATGAGCACCACAAGTAATCAACCACTGACTGCACGCAAAAAAGCTTGGAACAATTTTCCAAAACTGGTGTCCAAAAAGGTCATGTGGCAGAAATGTTTAATTTCATTTATTATTTCCGTGGTATGCCCATCATGAAGAAGGTGCAATGTTCCAAAGCTATATCTATATCCATAACTATACAGAGCTTGGTGGATAATTGTTTATGTATTTAATGGAGACACACAGATAACACAGCTGTTTTGGTTACGTAGTCTCTGAAAGCAACAACATGAGAAGAGAATCAAAATGCTTTAACTGCATCAGTAATATCAGACACCATCTGTTACATGATTTGGAAATAACTCGAAGCCTCCACTCATTACTGTATCTAGCATAATAAAGCATTGATTCATTCTCACAACTGCATAGCAGTATAAATGGTGTATATGGTGAAATTACATGCATAAATTATGTAAACATACTACACAACTTCACTCATACTGTACTAGTAATACATACAGTATATGAATGCAAACTACTAGCCACTGTCGGACTAGATTTACAAAGCTCAAAGATATCAGAAAAGCAGACATGGATATACTGTACATGTGTCAAGTACAAGCACAATGGAATAACATATGCAGTGTAATAGATGCTCTTCAGGGGGAGATTATTTTCTCTCATGATACTGACGTGGCAGGCACCAAATCAAATCTCCACACATTAACTGAATGGCTATGGTTGAATTAATTGTAAAATTTCATTTGGATCATGGAATTCCCCTAAAAAACATTCTGGGGTCAGTTGAACTGATTTTTGTTATTGAAGAACAGTGATGCAAGCTTTTATATTACATTGTACAGGAAACCCATTCAAAATATACAACCCTCTTTTAAAGATTTTCTTTTTGTACTATAAGAAACATCTGTTCCAGATTATATTTCCTAATTATGCGTGAAGGTTTATACAAAACCCATTACTAAAGAAGTTATTTTGTAAAATGGAATAAAAACAAACATCTGCAATTTGTAAATTCTCATTACTCTCAGTTTAAATGACAAAAAGCACAAAATGATTTTAAAACGTATGGTCCACTATGAAGAGGAGAATTCTGCACTGCTGAGCAGCTGAAGTGTGGTATCAAGCAAAAATGGGCAAAAACTACTTACAAAACAGCAAACATTTGTATCACTGATTAAAAAGTGTCATTAAAAGGAAAGATTAGGTAACACAGCGGTGAACATACTTCTGTTTCATCTGTAATTATATATTTTGAGTATTTTGCATGCATGACATTCAAAATGTATTTTTATCTTAAAAATACATTTACATAGAATTATTTTCTTTGTACTTTTGCACTGAAGTACTAAAGTTTTCTGTTAATTGTTGTTTTTATTACACAACACCACATCGTTTTTACATCATCCTGTAAATGCTACACACATGAACAGATCTAGTGCAGCTTTATAACTAAATTAACAGTATTCTTGAACCTTGTACCAAATATGTATTTAAAGGAGAGAAATGCTAAACATTGTGGACAACTCCTCATAAACACTGATGAACGGGGGCAAAGATCAGCAAAAATAGTGCAAAGCTTTTAATAGCACCACACACCTTTACAAGGATCAATTTATGGCCCTTTCTGCATTACAGGGAAAGGACTGTAAAATGTCTCTGCTTCGTCATTCAAAGCTCTACTTGCAGGCAGAACCAGTGAAGCGCAGTACAAAATTATTGAACAATGGTCAAACAGAACGAATTAATGATTATTTCAAGTCACATTAACCACAAGAGGATCTGAAGACAAGGCTCAGTGGTATAAAGAGAACACAACACACTCTCAGCCCCTGTTCTACTATTTAAAACACAGCTGAAACAGGCGCTTCATATGACCTTATTACCACATCCCTCTGCAACCTGCAGAAAGCAAATGTCCTAGATCTGTGTGGTATTTACTGCCCAAAACAAACATGGCCTATCCTTGTGTTCACTGGTGAACCAGGATTGAGATCAGGGCGGATTCTCTACTGCACGGTTTACAAGACTGACACTGAACAATAACTTATGCTAAATTTGTGCCAAATCTATTACTACAGCATGCGTCATCGGGACAAATGCCAATACAAGGGGAGAACAACAATTAGGAAAAAGTGACTGAAGTAGGTCCATACGGATTTGTGGAAACTAGAAGAAAATTCTGTACAAACCAAAGGCATGAGTAACAGTATTACTTGAGAAACAGGATCTCTCAATTTTCCTAAATGCAAAATGGAAAAGTAATGAGGTAGTTCTGGACTGAACGAGAGCACACAGTGTCCCCCTAATGATAATGACTACCAAAGAGGAGGGAGAAGGGAGGGAGTAGAGCTAAATGCATTTTCATCAACTCTTATCTGTGTTTCAGACTAGGGAAACATGATCTCTGTATCATATTTACAATAGTTTCTGAAATACTAAGATCACATGTTACTTCAGTCGTATGGCATCTCACTGCAACAACATAATCTTAAAACACAATATTTGGTACAAATACAATACTTTTCTAAGCACCAAGTAGAGGTGGGCTATACAACAATTTTGATCATATACTGGATAGTGCTGCAAGAACTGCATTTTTCTATAGAAAAAGAGCATAACATTCTCTAAAAGAGGGTTTGGTATTGGATCAGTAACTATTTAACTGGCCTGGGTTTCAGCTGGAAAAATGACTAGATGAATATCTGCATTTAGATCTATAGGACAGACAACAATGAATGGGGCTGGAAACGTGAAGGAAAGCAAACAGTTTGTGTAGGAATATGTAATATATAAAGTGTCAATGCAGGATGAGATCAGACTGTGCCAACTTTAAGCCTATAACTACACACTATACATATACATGATGCATATATTATATACATAAATATTCAAGTTGGGCTGCAGTGCATAATACGAAAATGAATGGCCATTTAGGAGTCATTTTTTACCCAGTTCTCCAAAAGTGGGCGAGTGCATGTGCCGCTAACACCAAGTAAATGGACAGGTCTGAATGCTTGACCCCTACACTGAGGGAGACTGGTAGTTTCCTTTATTCCACTCGTTCTGCTAGCATGGTTTTCTTATCCCCTGCTTGCAAGGGTCAATGCAAATAAGAAAGATATTACCCTGAGTGTCCGATAATATTTTTATACTGCCAATAAAACCATGACCATGGTTTTTGAATGGTTTGAGGAGTATGAAATTGATGCATATGGCCTTTCATGGCCTTTGCTATCACTGGGTAAAAAAATATATCAATTTATATAATTTATATAATAATAATCAATTTATATGCACACAAAGTTATTACATTTTGACAAAACACTACAGGGTAAACAATCATTTTATATTTTCTAGGAAATTATGCTCATCTTCCCATCCTGACAATCATTTAGCATTCAAAATTGGATGTACTACTTTTTTCCATCATTGAGTGTGCTTGCAGGGAGAACAGGCAGAAGCCCAGCACACTGCCCACCAGCAGACTGGAATGCTTTCAGTTCCCATAGAGCTGAAGCTAAATCAGTTAATGACTGTGTAAGTGTGAGGAAAAGAGTGAAAGAGAAGCAAGCAGAGCCCATGCAGGCATCCTCTGTCCATGGCCAACTTTGCCCTGGTACATTTAACCTCCCACAGCACAAACAAAACAGACCTAAATCAGGCAGCAGTCAAGCTGTGAACACATTCCATCCTCCACACCACTGCTACTCTGATGATTTGTCCATTCATTCCTCTACCACTCGCTGATGCAACTCCCCCATCCATCCCAAAAGGAGGACATCTTAAACAGAGCACAATTTTAACCGAAAAAGTATTTAACACTTATGCAGTCTATGGTCAATTACCATGAACAATGTGCAGAACAACTGTCGGTTCTACATGCGCTTACAGTCTTATGCAAACATATGGACAACCCCTTAATAAATAACAGACTTCGATGATTTTGTAATGGAAAAGTTGTTAACAGAGTCTCTGTAGGACAGTGATCATCAACTGGCGGCCTGTTCAGTCCGGCCCGCGACTGGATTTCAAAATAAAATAGTGGTCCACACTATTAAAGCAACTAAAAATAACAACAACCGAGTCTCTTGTCAGAATAACCACGATTTATGACTATATTTATTTAGGCTACATTTCGAAATGAGGACAGACTAACCCCGGTTTTCCACCGGATGCGTCTGCGTTGCGGTGCGTCTCCGACACGGCAGCCGCAACAAATCGCCGCCAGTAAAGTCAATGCATCAGTTTACACCAGATCCGATGCGTTGCATCTTCTCTTTTCCATCACACCTCCGGCAGTCCGCCGACATGCGCATCAAGTCTAATTTTGACGGATACGGATCAAGAACGCAACACAGAGCGCATGCGCCAACTCCAGACAACCC
>JBBIGC010074013.1:0-10613 GCA_037576955.1 Lepidarchus adonis
GATAGATAGATAGATAGATAGATAGATAGATAGATAGATAGATAGATAGATAGATAGATAGATAGATAGATTGATCTCTCTGTCTGTCTGTCTGTCTGTCAATCTATATACCTATGTCTGTCTGTCTGTCTGTCTGTGTCTTTCTTTCTTTCTTTCTTTCTTTCTTTCTTTCTTTCTTTCTTTCTTTCTTTCTTTCTTTCTTATCTCCATAGGAGTTGCAGCTGTTCTCAGTAATTACAATAATTGTACAAAAAAGGTGTTTATGCCATTTAATCTTTCAGCTTATCACTGTTAGTAATGTTCCGTATCAATATGATGTCCCATTAATTTTGATATACAACGAGCATTCGTAGAATTTTTATATTGTTTTGGCCATGGACTACAATTCTAACAAGCACACCCATAACTGAATTGTGTTTCACAATCTTCAGTGCAACAGTAAAGACAGTATGGTTCCTTTTTTCCTGGGGGAGAAAAAAACTTAGACAGAAAAAGCTCAAATTTCACTTTTCTTCAGGCTTAAAGAGAACAAAAAGAAAACATATAATTAGAAGTACAAAATCAAACCTGTGAAAGTATAATAAGAATGTACTTCACTGTGTAACACACTATTCAATTCAATATGTAATTATGTCATTACCTTTGAACAGCAACATTAAGGGCTCTCACCTGTTTCCATCTCTATACTATTAGAGATTTGCACATTTCCCCAGGTCTCTCAGTCCCACACACATGAGCTTATACACACACACACACACACACTGAGACAATTATGAAGTCAGCATATCTTCCGTTTGTCCACATTTGATGAACCAGCCAATTGATTAAATGATGCCATGTTACCACACAAAAGCAACTGCTGGGGCTTCACAGAACAATGTGAAAAATGTAATGGTTATTTTCAGAGAGTAATGGCAATCTCTTTCGTTTGCACAGGCAGCAAAGCACTGAAAGGGTTTCCTGTGCAGTATTTAACCATCTATTATCTGTCATTGCTATGCAATTTTTATTAATTTAATAGCTGCATAATTAATTTCTATAAAACAACATTATTAAAGATGCCATAGAGCAGACGTGGGCAACTCTGGTGATTTCCCAGCTCAAACACACCTGGTCACCTGTTAATTGCCAGGTGCAGTGAGTGTGTTTGAGGATGGGAACTACCAAACTGTGCTGGACACCTGCTCTGCAGTACTGGAGTTGCCCATCCCTGCCATTGAGGAACCACTGTTCCTTCTGTAAACCTTTGGGCACTTTAAATATACTGTGGAGTTGTGCAACGCCTGCATGATTAACTTTGGTTGTAAATTATGTAATTACACAATTATATATTTCAGTATCAATGCATGTTTCCTACAATATGGTATAAGGTGCTGGTGACTGCATTTATATAAACTGCCTCTGAAAACAGTGTCCTTGAAGTAACTGATGTGTGATTATGTACATTATGAGAGTACTTACACTACATCTGCCCATAAGATGGTGCCATTTAGTACTAGCTGTAGTAGTATCTACAGTGGGGACAAAAAGTATTTGGCAGCCACTGATTCTGCAAGTTGTTCCACTAAAAAGATGAAAGAGGTCTGTAATGTAGGTACTGTACACTACAACTGTGAGGGGAAGAATGTTAAAACAATCTAGGAAATCACATTGTATGATTTTGAAAGAATTTATTTGTATAATGGTGCAGGAAAGAAGTATTTGGTCAAAAACAAAAGTTTCTCTCAATACTTTGAAATGCAACTTTTGGTTGGTCAAAAGTTTCCTGTAGGTCTTCCCAAGGTTTGCTCACCCTGTAGCTGATATTTCATCCATGCAGATCTTCTCAACAGCTGTGATGTTTTGGGGCTGTCGCTGGGCAACGTGGACTTTCAACTCCGTCCACTGATTCTCTATTGGATTGAGGTCCGGAGACTGGCTAGGCCACTCCAGAGCCTTGAAATAATTTTTGTGTAGACTCTCCATTGTTGCACGGGCAGTGTGTTTGGGATTATTGTCATGCTGGAAAATCCAGCCATGTTTTATCTTCAGTGCTCTCACTGATAAAAGGAGGTTTTTGCCCAAATTTCATGATACATGGCTCCATTCATCATTTCCTTAAGAAAAGCAGAAAAGCAGCCCCAAAGCATAATGTTTCCACCCCCATGCTTCACAGTGGGCATGGTGTTCATGGGATGCAACTCTTTTTCATCCAAACACATACCAAAGAGTTTCATTTTGGTCTCATCTGATCAAATGACAATCTCCCAATCCTCCTGTGGATCATCCAGATGGTCTCTGGCAAATTTTAGATGGGCCTGGACATGTGCTGACTTAAGCAGGAATTTATTCCATGATGACGTAGTGTGTTACTATTAGTAACCTTTATTACTATGGGAACAGCTATCTTCGGGTCATTGACCAGTTCCCCCGTGTAGTTCTGGGCTGCTTCCTCACTGTTTTTAAGATCATTTGCATTCATTTTTTTAATAATTGCTCCAACGGTTGTTCTCTTCTCACCAAGCTGCTTGCCTATTGTAGATCGGATCATCCCAGTCTTGTGCTGGTGTACAGTCTTGTTCCTGGTGTCATTAGACAGCGCTCTGGTCTTGGCCATGGATGTTGGAGTCTGACTGGTTGAAGGTGTGGACAGGTGTCTTTTATACAAATAAAGAGTTCAAACAGGTGTCATTAATACAGGTAACAGGTGTAGGATAGAAAAGCTTCTTAAAGAAGAAGTAACAGGTCTGTGAGGGCAACGAGCATATAGTGAATGCCAGTGTCTTGTGGGGGTCCAGTGTTACTGTAAATCATTTAGTATGCATTTAAATGCTGCAAAAAAGGGAGCCAGTGTTGCAACCATGAACCTGCATCTTTCCAGGGCCGCCACTAGTGTACAGAAAGTGTTCCAGCTTTGGTGTTTTCTGTGCAAATGCAGTACTGTATAAGGACTTGTGGAATGCAGATGGCAACATCCCTCATTTTACAGTCAGACATATTTTGCTGGCAAAAGTGGCTCACCCAATTACACATGCAATTACATCAGGGTAATTTTTCAAAATTTTTCAAAAATTTTTTGAAGTACCAAAGAAAATCAGACTGCAGTTGGGAAGATGGTGTTTAATCAGAAGTTTATTAATCTGGTGTGCAGCAGTAGAAAGGCAAATTCACGCAAAGCCCAAAGCGAATGCATCCTTGTGATCCAGAGTTGGATCCCGTTGTACAGCATTGGTCAACAAAGCTGAGCATAAAAAACACTGAGTCACAGTAATTAATGCAAATCTTACTGACATGCAGTTTCAGAAACATTCCATTCTTATTTTCTCAGTTATGACAAGAGACATCATAACATAAACTAAATATGAACACCATTATACATAATGCATTAATGCATATTTTTATCCTTTCATTCCCTGTCTTAGCAATTTGAACACAACCATTAATATGTAGTCTGAAAGAGTTCACATCATCATTACCCAAAGGCTCATTTTGGAATAAACTATAGTTATTTCAAGCCTCAAACTTACATATACAGCACTTTTACAGCACATGACAAAATATATCGGCATGGCAACAAATCTTGAAAAAATACATGGGCTGCATAAAACAAGATCGGGAAAGAGAGAAATAAAGAAATGATACAATAATGTCATTTTCACCAAAATAGACCCTTTTTTATTATCTAAATTGTATACGCCCTGGTGACCAAAAAAAAGAGAGTTTGCCCATCCACAAGCACTCGTCCTCAGCTTACACCTGACCTGGACTAGTGCCTCAACCCCCCCGGGGTGATGTCATAGACCCTAACGCTTGCCATGGAGCTTAAACCAAATAAGGCCAAAATGTCAATATTGCCTTAGCAGTGGGTGTGCTTTCCATCCTAATTACACGCTGACCATATAAATAAAAATTCTGCTCACTTAATGTAGCCCGTTTCAGCCAATAGTTATCTCAGCAAACCAGAAGAGAGTATATCTTTGTAGAACCTCCATAAATATGTAGCTACAACTACCAAGATAAATAAGTGCAATTACATGACCAGTATTTATTTGCTGAGAATAATTTATATCATAAAAGAATTGATCAAATGTGCAATCCAGCATGAAACAAAAAAACAAAATGAAACGAAGCTTAATTAATTCCGTCATCAATGTATTGTTGAGTTGAAAAGACTTTTTGTTACTAAATTGTTATGTAAAGCCTATTGAACATAATTACATATTTGTATTTGACTTTCAATGGTTTTTTAGCCATAACTATTCTTTATTCCTGCTTTCAGGGTAGCAAAGATAAAACCACAATATGATTGGCACAAATAAAAATACTGTTTTTTTTCCACCCAACTCTACGCTGATAAATACAGGAAAATTATGATAATGTTATAAGAACATTATGATATAATACATACACAGTTATAGTATATACAGCTTTAGCATGCCAAGTAGCTTTTTAGGCCAATTTTTTGTTACAGGAAAATCTCATATATCACACATGCTCAAAACACACATTCCTAATCACAATAATAAAGATAATAGGGGATCATGTGACATGAGGTGGCATATGTGATGAGACGGGGACCTGTGTTTTAGGCAGATGTCAAAAGAAAATGTAAGTGTCTCTCTGTTCTTCTCTATAGTCTCTGTAAAGTCACCTGTTAAAGAAGAGAAAAAAGAACAAGACCATCAATTCCTACAACCCACTTGTAAGCCCTATGCCCTCTCTTTGAGCTTTGGACTCTTCGGTCTCCTGATGGTCTTCAGCCACACCTAATTAGAGGTTTCTGGCTGTGAGTGATTGGGTGATGCTGCCCCTCTCTGCCATGTGTTTTGTAGGTCAACAAGAGATTTGCTGAAATATGGACTGGCGCAAGGGTTGGAGATCACCCGGGAGCTTTGGGTCACTCTAAACATTGTTTTTACCTCTTCCAACAATCTACGCTTTCCCACTTGAGCGTACCCCAGCTTCTGAGGCAGAAAGGACAGTCAAAGAGCGCCTCACCAGAATGGTATTGTCCCGTAGGGTTCTAGAATGAAGGGGAACATATTACGAGGATGAAAAGGCATTAGATAAAACTTTCATCTGCTTCCCCCTTAACCGCAAGGGGTTCCTTTTTCACTGTAGCATATTTTCGTTCAGCTTACGAGTGTTTCTGGAAATCACGATTTCTGAAAAATGGAGCGGGTGCTGAATGCATTTTTAGTTCCGTTTGCTTAATCTACTGCTCCTGGTCAGACTAACCTTCTCTGTTGGATCTAAAACATCTGTAATAGCCCACCAACTCCATAATGGCACCTACCTGTGCCTTCCAGGGTGGATTTTGCAGCTGAAGGCCACTTCTTGGGCTGACCTAGGGCTTTTTATAAGCCCACTGCCTTTCTTAACTCTGTTGTGTGGGATCACACATAGCCTTCCTCTCCATTTATTTTTTTTATTCCCTTCAGGTTGTAGCCACCACCGTGTAATACTGAGCAGCTGGGACATTTTGTCTCCTGTGGGTTTCCTGGGTTTCTGCAGGTATGGTATTCTCCAGTGGCAGGGAGTGAAACTAAACCCACACAAACTAGAATTGACTACTTCAGCAAGTTATATAGGGTAGGGCAAAGGAAGCAAGGTAAGCTCCATCCTCCCATAATGAATGATGTGGGCCCACTCCTCGTTCTCTCACAGTTCTCTTTTAGGGATGAGCTCAAACATCTGTAAGAAAGCCTCAACATTACTGTCTGCTGTGAATTCAGTAAATAACAGTGGTAAGGTTTCAGGAAAGGAACTGTGGCAAGTGAACGCATCGTCCAACAGATTCTTTGTAGAGTCAAGTCATTGGTATCTCAAGATAAACATGTCTAACTTGATGGAAAGGCAGAACAAGAAAGAGATAAAGAGAGAGAGAGGATGGTTAGTGATGCTCAATGATGATTAACTAAGTAATGTTAATGCAGAATCTCTGGCAAGACTAACTATGACAGTACAAATAAAGGGGAGAGCCAGACGGTAACACATGAGGGCATCTTGCAACATAAAGCAGCCCACCACTCCACCTTCAGCAAATCTGAGTGAACACATCAGCAAACATCATCGCTCACCAGAACACTGCATGCTTAAGAACCCTTCTGATCTGTTCTTTGACTGAACAGATATGGTTTCAGCCTGGAATTAAACAGTGAGTTCCAAACATTAATTGGAAGGCTGTTACATAACTGAAAGGCTTTATATATTTTATGTCACCTTCACAATAGGAGATACCAACAATAGGCCTTCACTTTTAGAGCTAAGTGGGAACGGTGAATCATCATCTTCCAGTAAAATAATATTTATATAGAATGCAAATTTATAGGAACCCAATGCAAATTAGATAAAATGGATAAGGTGTAGTCATAGCTCCTGATGCTGAACTGGAGCTTGTTTATTCACCTACTGTATTAGAACATCCAGACAGTAAGACATTACACTAATCTAACAAAAGATAAACGCAACAAAAGCATAAAGTAGCATTGTGCAAAAACTATATTTCTTAGCAACATTTCTGAGATGAAAGAAGCCAATTCTAGTCATAATCTTCATGAGTTTCAAATTAAAGTCAACATCCAGACCAAGGTCTTTCACTGCTGAATTCCAGGAGAAAGAAGAGCCATCCAGAGTTACTGTGTGATCAGAAAGCTTACTCCTAACTTCAGCTGGTCATAGTACAGGGTTTCTGCATGTTTTAAAGATCAGTATGAATGTATTTTTAAACTAATTTCATGTCAACACAGGTAGAAAATAGACATGATACAAAGAAAAAGCGGAATCCTAGATTTACATACAAAATAAATGCTTCATATTTACGTATTTCCTCACATCTGAATTCAAAAACAGTGAAGACATGTTCATGTTTAGAATCCCCTTCCAATTCTGTTTTAGTGTCTTTTTTGTATTTTTGTGATGTTCTTCTGAATTCTCATGTGACTTTAGTGCCTTTACACCAAGCTTGCATATCTTTAACTTGAAACAAGGCTCTGATATGCACTGTACCATCATTTTGCTACCAATAAAAAAAAAAAAAAAACATAAATACATGACATTTAATATGTAAACATAACCTTTTGAAGACCTGGTGCATACAATCTGAAAGTTTTTAAGACTTTTTATGGCCTTAAATTCCAGATTTTTAATTTTTGACTTTTTAAGGATGTGGCCTTCTGTAGTACAATAATTTTGCAAGCATCTGCTATGCTTGTTCAATTTTTTTAAGCGGGTGTCTCATCTGGCTTTGATTAAACATTCAACTGTGTGTCACCAGCATAACAGTGAAAGACTAATTTCATTTTTCCAAATAATAGCCAGTGCAGCCTCTGTGCTATGACAAGGCTTAAATCCTGAGTGGAACTTTTCATGAATATTGTTCCTATGTAAAAAATAAACATCACTGCTGAGATACTGTCTGTGTTAGGGTGTTGGAGATCAGTGGTTGTGGTTGATAATTTTACAGAAGTTTAAAGTCATCATGTGTTTCAACACATCCTCTGGTTTGAAGGATAAACATAAATCAGAAGTGTTTATTTAATTTCTACATGGGTGTTCATGCATGTATTCTTCACCATTTGTCATGGGACCCCTAATTTTAGGCAGAACACACATGGGCCAAGGATTTAGTGTAAATCAAAAAGATGTTAATTTGACATGCCAGATTAGAGGCATTTAAAAATAACATGCATGCTGAAATAGGGGGATTCAGCTCTTTGGAGAGTGGCTAGGAGATGTGGGTTGCCTCAAAATGTTGCATACAGCGAACCCCTCAGCCAGCACATCGGTTATGTTTTTTTTGATATATGGTAATCTATACAAAGAAGCCAGTTAGAAACTTGATCATTTACATATGTAGGTCTGGGTAGCAAAACCCAACTGCTGGTTTTCAAGAGATAAAGAGAGGTTAGAAAATGGTCATATGAAAAATAAACGACAGCTGTTTCAGGTACATAAAATGAACAGATAAGTGGGCTCCAAGGGCAAAAAGTAAAATCCATGAAAATGTAGGATAAATGTAAAATGCTTTTTATCTATTGACCTTCACCCTTGCAGTTTGCTGCGAACCAGGAAAGCTTGACAGTGCTTTATGTAGGACACACTCTAGTCACACAGGGGCCTTGAGCGGCTGGTGTAGCATGGTCAATCTGACATGATGGAAGCCCACCTGGGAGGATTATAGTCTTCCACAAGCCTGAACGCTTGTCAGGGCAAAGAAAGAAAAAAAATTGTAGGGGGATACAAGAGGAGGAATGCAGGGAACACAGGTTATCGCAGCATGACTGCTTGCCCTTTGGACTCGGTCGTGCTCCAGCTGATTTCTGCTCTGGTAACTGCTGGGCCAGAATCAAGCTGACAGACATGATGGCCTCGATAAGGGTCTAATCTGAACTGCACAAACAATGACACTATTAATAGTCTGGTGGTCTGTAGGCAATTGATGGAATGGTTTTGTCATTTATATAGTAGATAAAGATATACTGAGCAAGTTTATTACTTACTTAAATAACTCTGTTACTCCTGCAGAGAAGTTTAATTCGCACAGTGTGTAGATCAAATACACATGCTCTCTCTCTCTCTCTCTCTCTCTCTCTCTCTCTAATGTGGGAGTGGTTTAGCACCAAATGCAGCGAAGTTTAAACAGAGACGCTTAATATCCGTCAATAACCCTGAGATATTGTGACAGAAATGAGTAATTATGCACGTTACACTCATATACACGGCTACTATTGGAGATTGGAGTCTATTTGTTGCGGCATCTCTTCACACCGGCATTTATTGGAGACGGACATCAATAAGAGACAGGCTATTATTAGAAGATACACCGTTCTTGACTATGCCATTCTTAATTGTAGATATCGCTAAAAAATATAGTAACTATTTATTGAACGGTAAGTTTTTGTCATACACTACACTTCTCTACTCTGTCATTTTGTTTCGGTTGCTATGACGGCAGATCGCAGGATTTTCTGCCATGATTTTTATCCAAAAAACTGGCAAAGTTGATGTCTCAAACACACTAAATGCTACGGCTTGAGATCGTATTTTTAAATAAAGTTTTCATTTATTGTACGACCCGGTACAAAAGGCTCCACTGCCCGGTACTGCAGAGGGCCCCTGCTCTACCACATACAAAAGTTATGTAAGATCATAAATTACTGAGTTCAATCTAGTTTGCAATTTACCAAACAACAATCTATACCCATTCAATCATACGCTGTCATGAACAGTCTTTTGGTTTACGGCTTTATCTTGATTAAGAATTCAGGTTTTTAATCAAATTAAATTGTGAACAAACCATAGCATTAATAATATACTGTATGTATGTTAACCTATTGCGGCGTCTGTACAATTGTATCAGTTGTTCACTTTGTCTGAATTAAAGATAAATTAATTACCATTACGCGTCTGTAAATCTGAAGAGAAACTGCAGGTATGAAGACAGAAGATTATCTTAAGGAAATATGAGCGTTACAGACACCCAAGAAGCCAGGGCTCTGCATAGGACTGGCTTGTGTGAGAGTAACGTCTAGAAAGAAGCCATTACTGAAAGAATTCACTTCAAAGCACATCTGGGGTTTGCCAGGGAGCATCAGAGTGACCAAACTAAAACGCTATAACCAAACCTAATACTACTCTTTCCTCAGCCAGATAGTTTCACATACTGGCAAAGCAGCATAACGTTATAAAGATGCAGTTTTGCAATTTGCACAAAAAGTTAAATGTTTTACAATAGCCATAGTCAATAGATTTTGATTTTGTAAAGTTTTGATGGCAAGAAAAATTAATTAACTCTGTTTGTTACTGTTGGTTTGACAACACTTGAACGATGTTTGTCGTCTCTTTACCATATAGAGAGCCTACATGAAATATCAGTATCTCATTAGCTGCAACCCAAAGCATAACATGAACTTGACCTTACAGTCGACCCCTCACCAATATCTAGATCTAGAACGACCTGTAACAACAACATAACAATAGATGCAATGGTAAGTTATTCTACCAGACTGGAAGCATGGGTGCATGGCTCTTTTAGACAGTGATAGAAAATGCAGAGCTTTTTCTCCAGCTCCACCCAGACTCCAGCCCATGCATCTCCACTGACCATCACCACATGTTCATCTGCTGCTTACACCTCAAACAATGGAACTCATAAACAATCATCACAACTCATCATCTGACTGTTCATTTATTACTATCCAGTGTCGACCAGAGGAGGACGGGTTCTTTTACGGGGCTTTGGTTCCACCCAAGGTTTCTTCCCAAGGGAGTTTTTCTCGCCTCCGTCGCCTTGGCTCATTAGGAGCTCAGATTCGAATCTAGTAAAGCTGCTTTGTGAAAAAGCACTAAAGAAAAAACAACTGAAGGTACTGTTTTATGTGGATTTTTATTCCAATTCAATTCAAAGTTGTAGCTATTTAAGATAAAGAAAAAATGTTTGGAATCAGTTAAACAGTTATATATATATTTTTTTTTTTCTTCCTTTGCTTAGTAGGACATCTGCTCTTCAGAAGCTCTGAAAAGAGAACATTGTGCATTCTTTTTGGTAACAGTTGTCACACACACACACACACACACACACACACACACACACACACACACACACACACACACACACACACCTATATATGTAT
>JBBIGC010074023.1:0-10613 GCA_037576955.1 Lepidarchus adonis
ATTTGTACATATGTATGTATATATTTCTATATACATATATACATACATATGTACACATATTCATACATACACATTTTTCTTTTAAGATTTACTTGATTTCTATTTCTATTCTGTATAGTCCACAGAGCACATCAGGTTATATTTCACTGCTAGTCATACTTGTGAAGGATTTTATTATTAATGGAGGAAATAATATCCAAACCTGCATGACAAAGTGAAGTAGACCAAAGAATCCTTAAAAGCTAGACATCATGCAGAGATCCAAAGAAATTCAGGAACAAAATTCAGGAACAAAATTCAGGAAGTAATAGAGCTTTTTCAGTCTGCAAAAGGTTATAAAGCCATTTCTAAAGCTTTGGGACTACAGCGAACCACAGTGAAAGCCACTATCTGGAATTAGCAGCTACAATTGTTTAAAAGAAAACAATAAGTAATGCACTCAACCACCTATATCCTATAAATCCTATAAAAAAAAATCTATAGAAAATAACTAAAGCTCATTGACGGGGCCCACAGATTCTTCTCATTTCTCCCACTTGTGTTCTTTATCTGGCCAAAACAAGGCAAGTTTATTTATTTATATAGCCACTGACGTACATAAAGCCAATTTGAAATGTTTAAGATAGATAGACGTAGAAAAATATGCAAAAATATGTTCAAAGACACGCCCACCGATCTAAAATCCCCTTTAAAAAATGACTGTAATTTCACCCCGGTGCGCTAGGGGCGCTGTGAACGTACAATGACGAAAAGAAACTTCCCGGCGCTTCTATAGGAAGAATGAGAGGGAAATTAGTCGCCAGGGTTTAGCTTAGGCTAAGAGTCTGTGTGTGTTTTTCTTAATGGTTCATGTTTATAGCCTGTTTTGCGGTTTTCGTTGTTTTTAAGCGTGTTGGCTGCGATCAATATGGATTTACCCAGTGAGACTAACCCCATCATGTCGGACAAAGGTAATGACCAATCCTGAAAAGTCGCTAGGTTTTCAGGGCTGACAGGGCACAGCTAGCTTCAGCATGCTAATAAATAAACCAAATATGTGCTTCCACAAAGGGAAATTCCTCGTTATTTTCTTGTATTTACATATATTTTGCTGAATTTGTATATAGGACAGGGCTGTTGTTCCGCACTTAGGTTTTAATCCCATAGAAAACCAACTAATAAAAATTAAGCTAAATAACAGTTCATCTACTAAGACAAATGAGCTAGTCTGAATAATGGAGAACCTTCTAGAAACTTCCCATCACAGGTATGGCATGTAAGCCACCCCAAGCCACTTTGGGTTTGTTGTAAGGTCAGTGCATCTTTACATTTGCCCCTTAAAAGGGGAATAATCGCTTTTACCATATACAGCAGAAATATTTAAGATGGCATTCAGAGTGGCTTGATTGGAAGTTTTAGATAAATGTGCAATGTCAGAATTATTCACAGTATAGATGATGGAAACTAGTGCAGAACAATGCATTTTTTAAAAATCAAAATCGCAATTTAAAAGATTGCAGCTTTCATATAGCAATTTTAATGGCATTAGTTATGATCCAATACTGACAAGTTATAATTGAGGTAGTTTAAAAATAATACTATTAATAATGAATAAATCTAATCATGCAGTATGAAAATTGGCACTATGGCATCTATATAAAGCACAACATGTAAAGAAATAAGCACATTTATATTGCAATTGAATAATTAGATTAGATATTATATAAAGGCTACACCAAAGTGTTCTGCACAAATTGGTAAATAACATTCTGACTAATATCAGAGGTCGCTGCCTAAATTGTAGGACTGCAGAGATGTTGCATTTGTGAGCTGATGACAAGATTTTTTTCATGTGCATATCTGATTATGTTGATACAGATGGCAATACATAGCAGCACTTAATATTTAGACATTTAGACCGAATGCACCTAGTATCGCATTAGGAAATATATTAATAACTTATGTTACGGGTTACAAATGCACCGCAATGGCAAATTATCACAATATTCCAGTGGCACACAGCTTTTCAATTAATACATCATCAAATATCAGTCTGCAATATCAGCAAAATCTAATCTGTCTTATATTTAATATGTTTTAGTTAGCTAATATTTGTCCAATAATGATATGATTCTGATATCCTTATGTATCCCTTCTAAAAATGTATTTGGTGAATGGGCATTATAAGGCTAAAGTGGTCCCACACCTTTTTTTTGTTGCATGACCACTTTAGCCATTAACAATGGATATAAAACACAGAAGAGCCACAAAGCTTCGTTAGTTTAGTGTAAATGTAAATAAATTAGTGTTACCTTGTACTGATTGACTGTTAGTTATGTAAATTAATAACGCATCCCTGTGTTTTTGTGTTATATAGCTACGTCATTGTCGTGCGATATATATCGAATATCACAGAATCGCTATTATTGTTATCGTGGGCCACGTATCGTATCGTATTGTATTGTGAAATACCCTGCGATTCCCACCCCTACTCTTTATAATGGTGCCATTCCATCCATTTCATTTAAGGTGCATAAGTCAATATTCAAAATGTCAACCAGTCCAGTGATTCAACTACAAAACTAGAATGTTTTTAAAATTTTTGGATCCACCTCCTATTTTTAGCCATGAACATTATTATGACTTCACTTTGTAACAGTCCAAGCCTGTTTTTTAGTATTTCTCCTCCATTGTTTGCAATAATTACCTCCATCTTGAAAAAGCGCCTCCACTGGGCTGTACTACCATCAGGTTGGGTTCTAGTTTTTGCATAATCGTGTGTTTTTCCTCCATGATAGTAGTACCTGGTGGTGCAGGGCACTTACCGGATTCCAGATTCATAGCCCTGGGACGCACCAAACCGCTGTGAAAGAACTGGCACTAGCTGCATCTGACTAAAGATTTCTTTCCATAAGCTCCCACTCAACCACAGATGATTTATTTAATGTGACTGCACGAATGGGAACACTTATAAGTGAAGAATGTCCTAACAGGTTCCAATATTAACCTTCTTTTAAACGTCAAGTGGAGTATGAGTTTACTGTCCTGAACAGAATTAATATCCTGCAGATCCTAAAGGTAATGAAAAAAATAAAACACACATTTTAAATACACATCTATAAAAAAATCAATTTATCCTTAAAATAACTTTTTTTTCCATTACAATTGAGTTATTATTAATTTATTTACTTGATTTGGAGCATACTTCAATAGTCACCAACAAACATGGTTTGTCTAGTTTTAATTGCATAACAGGACTAACTTTTAAACATGTTTTTTGCCTCCAAAACATTAGCTTGTCCAGTCAGGAAAGTGACTTTCAACACTACTGTCCCGACTGGACAGTCCACTGACCCGGGTTATTAGCTGCGGTTGTTCATGTTTACTCTTAACCCAGTTTATGAAGGTGAAAGTAAAGCACAATGATCCTAAAAGCTTCTTAAAAGTACATTTTTGTACAATAAAGAGTGAAATTATCTGCACAGTTGCTGCATGTTCATCAATATATGGCAAAATGCAAAAAATTAATCTTTTTTATTATGATATTTATGGTTTAAATAGCACAAAAGCCCATTCCCACTGGGTCAGCTAGAGCCTGCGGTTCAGAAACATTGGGTTGTCCACTCACCGACGTCCTGATAGCGTCCAAGGTTTTTGTGAGTCGGGGGCTTTAGGTGAACAGATGGCGTTGGGAGTGAAATAATGTGGCATTGAGAAGTATCTAATAAAACCACTGATAGGAGGTCAGCGTAAACCCTCCGTCCAGTAGTGCAGTTTGCCAAGCACATAATTCTAGGACCGTCACAGGTGATCAAAGCGAAATCATAGAGCACAAATACATTGCGTAAGATTTAAGGTATATGCAAATATAGATATTTAATGATTGGATTTCCTAACCTTTATATAATGTTACAGCGTTATCACAGCAATGTTTAACTTATGTAATTACAAATGATAAGTAGCTGTTAAATAAAATTCAAAACAAAATGTAAATAATAAAAATGTAGAGATGCTAGGTTTGCCCAGAGTCATGAACAGAGCCATGTTCCCAAACAACTTGCTAATATTATGATAGAAAAAATATATACATCAAAAGAATCATTAAATTAAAGCAGTTGACATGACAAAATCCTGTATAGTGTATAATTAACCCCAGAATATTTTCTTTTTGTCACCAAAATACTTTTATTGTCTATAAAGTTGACATTTTTTTAAAAAAAGATCAAGTATATTAGTAATGTTTTTTTAATATGAGAATATATTACTTTTTTTCTTTTAAAATTCAATTTCTGTAATTTATTCATGAAATATACTGTAACTTTCTCCTTTCTTTTTTTTATTGTTTTCCCTCTTTGACCCAAAGTCCACCGCAAACGCTACACAACAAGAAAAAATCTTATATATGAATGTTGAAAGTGGAACAATAATTCGATCTGTATCAATTGATCTACCAATATTGTGTTACACATCAAAAATGAACAATTAATTTTACTGTGTTCAATGCTTTTTACTGAGAAGTCAATTTTGCTTCTGACTACATTGCTGTATTTGACCTTAAATTATATAATGTTTAGATTATAATCTTTTTATTTGTGAGAATTCTTGAAAATTTCATTCATTTCCATCATATCTCATATTGATCTCAGACCCAGTATCGCAGGAAATTTGAATATAACCAATCTTCGTCCAAAATAACCAATGTAGAATCAAATGGTGATGACACCTGTGATTGACACCCCTATCTAATAGCTATGCTAATCTAAGCTATGCTATTCTGAGTGTTTAATGAAGTGAAAATGTAAAGAAGTGTTGTCATTATTGACGAATAATTTCCTCTCTCGTTTTCTAATAGATGTTGTGCCCCTGGGACTAGACGAACTCCAAAACCAACTTTCTGCGGACATTGGAAAAGCTGGTCCGGTCCAGAAGACGAGTATCAATACAGATCTCTGGGACAGTCTGTGGAAACCAGCTGCTCCAGTGGTTGATGCAGGTGTGAGCCAAGCTTTTAATCCGGTTGTTAATCAAGTCGTTACTCAAGTGGCGAATCCAGTCTTCTGCTTGGCTTGTGACACCATGTTCAACAATAGACGAGCGCTGGAGAATCACACGTGCCCGTTCGCCAGCTTCATCTGCTCGTGTGGCATTAGTTTTAGCAAATATCCGGAAATGTGGTCCCACAGTTCATCCCACAACCACAAATCCGTGGTGAGCAACAAAAATGCCATCTATGACTCTGTGAGCAAATATCCGGACACGTGGTCCCACAGTTCATCCCACAACCACAAATCCATGGTGAGCAACAGAAATGCCATCCATGGCTCTGTGAACGGTCAGGAATGGAATGTTCCTACTCCATTGCCCTCTTTTGTGCCCAGATATCTCACTGGGCAGACAGTGAACCTTTGGAGGCGCTTCAAACCGGTGGTAAAGCTGGAGACTCTGCAGAGCTTCACCCATCGCATTAAGTATTTGTGCGCGATTTGCTGCAAAGGCATCTGCAGCCAGGACAAGCTGATTGAACACGTCGCTACTGCTCACAGTTCCACCTGCATCTACGGCTGTCGTCGCTGCGGGCTGCTTTTGATTGGCAGCATCCCACCAAAACCTCAACACAGGTGTGGGTCTTTTTACACCCGTCCTCCCAAATGGTTCACCATCGGCCAGGTGCAGCGAAATCCTTTAGCATCTGGAGCCCGGTTTACCATTTACGCTTGTCCTTTTTGCACTTTGAAATTTTCTAATGCAGTGCACCTCAACAACCACATGCGATTAAACCACTCCAACATATCCTACGTATCCAACATATCCAAGCTGCTAAGAGCCTCGGCAAAAAGGCCACGCACGATTGGTGCAAAAGTAGCACCGCGCACTGCGCCCAGCGCGCCAAGCGCAGCCTGGCGATTACAGAAACAGAGGTGCGCACTGTGCGGAAAAAGCACGGACTCCATCAAGATGCTTGGAGAGCACCGGTGTACGAGAAAATTATATTTCATTGACCCCAAAACGGCAGCAATGCCCGTCCCTCAGACGCCTCCACAAAGACCGGGTTCGGCCGAGAGCAGCGGCGGCGGCAGCACGGTCACCTTCCGCTTTCAAGACCTCAGCAACACAAAGACGCATGGACACACCAAGCTTCTGACCATTAATACAGAGCCTGTGGAGGTCAACCTGAAGATGACTCAAGACTTTTCTCACAGGATGTCGGTAATAGCGGAGCCTGAACTGCACAGCGATGACAAAGGAGCGGAGAGGACCTCCGCTGAAATCAACGGACTGTTTTACCAAAAGTGCAGTGCACCCACTTCTAACAATCTGAATTATTTACTCAGTCACATTTAGGCCCAGCGCTTTGTGGGAATTGTTCCCTTTCATATGTTAACGCTCTTTTGAAGGTGTCTTTCTGCCATTTGAGCAAATATGATGTATAGAATAGTCTACGTATTTCACTCGTTTTTGGTTTTCTCCAACTGTTGTCAGTTTTTTTTTTTGTGTTTCCAATAAAAAAGATCTTCCCTCCCTTCTCTTAGCCATATTCAACCTTTTCTTGGTTCTTTTCTGCGCAAATTTGCTTTAAAACCACAAACCACGAGTTCGTGACTCAGACGTTTGTCCTTGAAGACGTTTTTACCCATAATTCAATGCTTGGTTCGAGTCTTTTGATACGCCAAGGCTCCGATGTCTTCAGTGGTGAAACTCAAGTCGCTGGTCTACTCTGAGAACATTGCCAATATGTTGTGTTCACTGTCTAAACCAGGGGTCACCAACCTTCTCCACACTGAGAGCTACTTCACGGGTGTGCACTCATACACGCTTCTTAAATAACAAATTTGCTCAGATTATCTTTAGTTATATATTATTAATAATGATATTCATCTATGTGAATGTTTATGATTTTATCAATAATATCCGTATTCTTCATTTATATTAATCTCAGCAATTGTTCACTTATGTAGTGAAGTGTCTCTACATTGTGCCACTTTGCCATCGCTACAGTAGCTTAATAAATAATGTTTTAAATGTTTTTTTATTGTCATTTTCAAATCTATATAAATGTAATTAAACAACAATAGCAACAGAGTCAAATTAAATCTGAGATGCTGTTCATTGGGGAGTTTTTGGAGCAGGCCCGTGGGCACCTCATGTGGTCCTTGTGGGCACGATGTTGGCGACCTCTGGTCTACACTGGCCAGTGAAATCTTCACAAAGCTTCTCAGTGTTTCTTTGTAACTTTAATATTGGTAAAACTAATATGAAAAAATAATGAATAAACATGAATTTAAGCATCTAGTGCAGTTTTTTAAGCAGGGTTATATGTGATTGGTAGTCTACTAATGCAAATCCGCCATTAGGGGAAAAAAGACCTTCACTGAGTAACAGAAAACTAAACTAGGAAGAAAAGCAGAGATGTTCATTGAGTAAAAAGGTTGGGAAATGGTGATGTACCATTATGGGGTCTTCACTCCAAATCCTAGCTACTCTACAGCCCTAAATGAAGAAAAGACATGTCTGCTTAGACTGCAATGGGGAAAAATTCTCTAAAAGATTGAGAATTGCCCCAAATGTAGCACCAAACACACGTACACGTTCCTCAGAAACACCATATTAACCGTGTTTTTTCTGGTGATTTAATTGTAAGTGATGGGGCTGGGCGATATATCAGATATACTTTGGCTTGTTGCACGTACAATTAGTAGTAAAATTCAAATTTAAGTGCGCATGAGTGATTTTACACAACCAGTGTTAAAAGCCAATGTGTGAAATTACATGGTTTGAATAAATATTTTGTCAAAATTAACTTTGTGACTTTTCTTTTTTTGCATCAAAGTTTAAAATTGTTTCAGCAGAATCCAATAATGAATATAACTGTTTATAAATATGTTGGAGGGACTACTATTATCTTCCACACTGGTTAAATGCAGTATTTCTGAAGTGGTTTAGATTGTGTCGCATTGTATTTACCAACTTTGTCAGATTATTAGGTACCGGCTGTATCGCCCAGCCAGATTTAGTCATTTTTTCTTTTTCTTTGTATTTCTCAGATTTGAGAAGCAGTTATTTTTCTAACGGGATATAAAAGTCTTAAGAAACTAGTGGTCAAACTGTTATAAAAGTTCCCATTTAGGAAAACCATCAGGAGCCCAAACTTGGGCAGCAGCAGGTTAAGCTTGTTCTAGCTTTCTGGTTCCTGCTTTTGATAATCTAGTATGTACATGACGTTGACTCATTTCTGATATTTTTCTTTTCAGAGCAGCAACAAGTTGCTTTTACATTTAAATCTAAATGGTTGGTTAATGCAGATGACTTATCATCCAACATGTTTAAATACCCTCATGTAGCTGCAACACAAAGGCAGATTTCATTCTGTTCCTAGGATAAGACCTGCCACTCCACTTTTCTAGCCAGTATTGGCTGCTGGTCAGTTTTAAATCATTAATTGGGGAAATCTAGAACTAGGGCGATATTATTACATGTAATTTTTAAACACAGTATTATTATATCAAACTTGTTCTGTCCACACATACTGTGTAGCACTTTGAGATGTCTTATGTAAAGTGCTTTAGAAATAAAATGCATTATTATTATTATTATTATTATTATTATTATAGCTAAGTATTTTTTTTTAAAAACATAGCCTTTTCTGTGTTTTGGCCTTCTGTCCACAAGCAAACTACACTTGTTCACTGACAACTAAGATTTTTGAAAACCCCTTTCAAACAGGAGATTATTGAAGATTTTTGTTAAAACTGTATATATATTATATTATATATATATATATATATATATATATATATATACACACACACACACACACACACACACACACACAAATGTAAGCAAGGACTGACTGGATTTGTTTACCCCTTCATTATTTCTCATTCTTTTCAGATTATCAAAAATATATAGAAGTCAAAGACAACACAAGAAAACACAAAATGTGTTTTTTAGGTGAAGGATTTTATTAAGGATAAAAAAATTATATATATATTATTTTCAGTTTATGGCATAAAATGTAACTGCATCAATGTTTGCTGAAAATATTGTGTATTTTTCCATGTGTTAGAGAGACTGTGTTAACATCCTTTCAATTACAAAATCACCAAAATATGTTCTTTATCATGGGGTGCCCAAAGTTTTGCATTAGTGTGGGTATGTGTGTGTGTGGAAGGACTGATTGGATCAAAACAGGTATTTATGGCAACTACACGTAAAACTGGTACATAAAATTAGTGTTTACTGTTATTTACTATTATACTCATATTTCGTTGGGAAAAAAAAAGCTTTTAAATATACTTGAATAATAAAATAAAAGACTTGTACAGTACTGTGTGTATATGCTGTATTTGTTTATGGGGGCGGGGCTGGGGCTCTCTGGCGGAAACGGAAGTTACGTCATGTAACGTGAGACGGTCCTGTATCTGCACGGAGGCTTGAAAATGGACATAGCTTTATCAGTATTGAGCACTTGTCTGGGTTCGAACAAAATGCTTTGTGGTTGATAACAATGCAAAAGTGGGTTTAATTTCTAGATACGCTTTGCTGTGGCGTACTTGGACTTGCAGTAATCCATTGGAGCACCGTTAGCAGCCCTGCTAACAGCATCTCCGGTAATGATTTAAAGTGGACATAAGTTCACAACATGGCTTTTATTTTAAACTAATCTTAACTTCGCGTGTTTTTCACAGTCAGGGGCTGTTTGTACTCTGTAGACAGAGAGGAGCAGAGTTTGCTTGCAGACCAGACTCCACTGCTACTTTTGGGGGCAGATTTAAATCTGTTGTGTTGATGTTATCATTCTGCTTTGAGGGATAAAGCCATTGCCAAAGTCATTCATTACTTACATGCAAAACGTTTAATTTATGTGCATGCATTACATATTTAATGTTTAGTTTAATGTAAATAAAAGGTATGTATTTATATCGCTGGTGAGTTTTCATTAGTGTTTATTAGATTTATTATTGCACTAAAATGGAGTCCCTGTAGTAAAAGCGCTCCGTTGTGATGACCCCAACGAGGCTGAACTTCGCTTACTTCAAGCAAGAAATCCAGTTCCACCTTAAATGATGTAGGAGACCCTTTGAGCCACGGAGTTGCATGTATGGCACAGCTGCAGCGTTTAAGGTGGAACTGAAAATTCGAGGAAGCTGATGGGTCGGTTCATTTTCACAGTATTCTCTATTACATTGTCCCAGATACAAATATATATTTATATACGTGTGTGTGTATAAATATATATACACTCAGTGATGTGAAAAAGTTTTTACCCCGTCATTATTTCTCATTTTTTTAATGTTTATCACACTTAAATGTTTCAGATCATCAAACAAGTTTGTCAAAGACAACACAAAATGGGTTTTTTTAGATCAAGGATTTAAGAGTGACTTTTTTTCCAATTTATGGCATAAAAAGTAACTATGCATTACTGTTTGCTGAAAATATTGTGGATCTTTTTCCATGTCCTAGAGAGAGTGTTAACATATTTTTAATGACAAAATCACCAAAATATGTTATCAATGGGTGCCAGACACTTTGTGTGTGTGTGTTTGTTTGTGTGTCAGGACAAATAATATATACTGGGTTGTATCACTGCATTTAATTAATAAGGTGGGTAAAAAAAATCAGTCAGTAAACAT
>JBBIGC010074044.1:0-10612 GCA_037576955.1 Lepidarchus adonis
TCACCTTTATTATTATATTTACTAAATACCACAGTTTTTGTGTTGTCGTATCATTTTATTTTGTTGTTTTTATCCGCAACACATTAAATGCCGGTCCGCGAAAAAGGACACTTTGATACAATATAATCATTGTACAGTTTGTACAAAAATGTGAATTTGTTTTACTGTATGTGAGCGATAACACTAAATTGAACACACCTGCTCCTTGTAACACTAACGAGTCACATGACACTGGGGAGGGAAAATGGTTAATTGGGCACAATTTGGACATTTTCACTTAGGGGTGTATTCACTTTTTTTGCCAGCAGTTTAGACATTAATGGCTGTGTTGAGTTATTTTGAGGGAATCAGATTTACACTGTTATACAAACTGTACACCGATTACTTTACATCGTATCAAACTGTCATATCGTCAGTGTTGCCCCATGAAAGATATAATAAAATATTTACAGAAATGTGAGGGGTGTACTCACTTTTGTGAGGACAACTGACTCGCCGTTAGGGTCGCAGGCGCCCAAGGCTCATTGTTGCAGCTTCACTCCTGTTGTACAAACTGTAAATGCTGATTGGAAGGTTGGTGTTAATGTTATGGCTGAATCCCCAGTTGAGCGTGGTTTGTATTTTCAGTCACATTGGACGAATTGTTCTAACGTTATTCTTATTGCCATGGAGACACTTGATTTCAGGCTGGTTTGTCTGATGTTCTCCGTATCTCCGGGGTGGTGGGTATGACCATGTGTCCAGGTGCAGACCAGGGAGAGAGAGGTCCAGCACAGTAGAGATGTTAAGGAGGACTTTAATGACCGGCTTCAGGACATCTCCAAGAAAGTCACCAGCATCTCTATGAAACTCAGACAGAAGTCTGTGGATGTAGAGGAGGCTAAAGAGGAGACGGAGGTAATGCAACATTTTATTTTTGCTCAAACATTCCTTAAATGTGATATTTCCCAAACGTTCTTCCTCATTTCTCTCCAGACGCTGTGCGAGGAGTTGCAGGACTGTTCTCACGCCCTGTCTGAGCTGGACGTGGCTGTGCAGGAGTTTGGAGAGCAGAACCCGCTGCTGGCCAGGCAGTTAGGCCTCAGCCTCGGCAAGTTAACAGAGCTCCACTCTCAGACCAGCAGACTCGCAGAGGGAAAGACAACTCGTCTTAAGAAGGTAAGAGCTCTTACAGTCTTCAGAGACAAAAAAATACATTTATTCTTTAGCACTTTTACAACAAAGAAGCTTTACAAAATCCGGGTGCGTGTTCGTTTTACTCTGGATGAAGGGTGGACGATATGTTAAAAATATCATATCACGATACTGTGAAATTTTTGACACGCGATATCCATATCGTAATTTTTTTTTCCGTCATCTTTTAAGATGGAACCAGCAGGGCCATTACAAAAATTATAACAAACATAAATTATTTTTATTCTGTTTCTCAGACTGCAGTACGATAAGTTCACAAAATGAATGAATTATGCTCTTTGAAGTGGAACAGTGTTAAGTAATGACAATATCACAAAATGCTCAGAAAATCATATTTTGGTCATGTTGTTGATAAATAACTGCTGTAGAATTCCCTTTTAAAAATTCTAAAACTGGTATCATTAAATTATTGATTAATAAATAAAAGCAATAAATAAAAGTAATATCACATTCTGATTATGCTTATTTTTCCACTCATATAGTGATTGCAGAGTGCATTGTTTTTGTGTCAAAACTGCTATTAATGGGAATTATTTTCAAGTTGTTATAAATGTTGCACCGCTATCGTATTTATTTGACATTGTTCATGCTTTTCTTGCTCATGAACCAGGCGGAACATTACTTTGAGGAGTTCAATGAGATGCTGACCTTGGTCCTAAACTGGACCGAGAAAGCAGAGACTCTTGTGTCGGCTAACATCATCTGGAGCCCCGCCTCTATGATGCAGGAACAAATCAGAACCCATCAGGTAAAGCAACACACTCAAAAAAATGCAGAGCAATTAGTAATGTCTTACCCAAAGTTAGAGATAATGAGAGAAGACTTCATTAAGGATATTTTGGAAAGCGAGGTTCGGTTTCGTTCTAATATGTTTACATATATAGAGGACATTTACACTGGGGACACCAGGGAATAGTCCCAACATTTTTGGCATGGTCACGTTCATATCCTCCCCATGACATTACTCAGGACATTAGCTTCCACAGTCCAACACAAGTGTGATGAGCCTGAGCACTGGCCACTAGGGGTGGGAATCGCAGGTTATCTCATGATACGATACGATATATCGCAAGACAATTACATAGCGATATAACACAGAAACACGACGATGCGTTATTAACTTACATAAGTAACCTCAATGCTATTGTTACCTTTCCCATATTAGCTTTGCGTCCACGGTCGGAAGTGTAGAGAAACCGCTACTTCAGTTTCAGAGCTTTATTTCTGTTCCCCTTTGTCATTTCGCAAGTTGCGTTAGCATCGTGCTAACAACATAGTCGTACGAACACTACAGTGTTTTCATGTTGACCGGTCGCTATAGCTACATCCAATCGCTACGAAATAAGTGCAGGAAAGAACCACATAGAGATAAAAGCCAAACTCAGACTTTAGATTTAAATGTGGCTGGGGCGTCTCAGTTGAACTGTTGAAACGTCTTCTTCAACTCTTACAGAAATCTCCTGCGCTCAGTTGAGCAGCACCACCCAGAGGATAGAAGAGGTAGCGACGCCGGTGAATTTGCGGCAAATATTTAGTTAAATATCGATATTGCCGCCGGCGTATCGATTATTGTATCGCGTGAGCAAGGATGACGATATATTGCGATGTCGATATTGTGGCCCACCCATACTTATTCTCACACTGTTTCCCGCTCATCTTTGTAAACCTACACTGCGCTAAGACACACTGTCGTATTGATGAGACAAAGAACATGTCGTAGAGGAGTAAATAAGATCTCTTCAGCATTTGCAGCTCATTATGCATTGGTTTATAAAACCACAAATTCCTCAGGTTCCTGGGCTGAAATATTAAAGACCTTATTACGGTTTGTAATCCCCACATTCAACGAATCGTCTCAGACTAACCTGACAAGTCATCCTCATTATTTTCAAACCCAACCGGCGACCGTGTTTCCTGAACTGCGCTGGGGTGTTGTGGTGCCAGGCGTTGCTGCGGGAGTGGCGGAAGCTCCAGGGTGAGATGGAAGGCCTTGTGGAGAGAGTGGCGCTGCTGGGGGAGGTGATGCAGACAGATGCACTTCACCAGCAGGTGGCGGAGCTGAACCACCAGGCTGAAGAATTGCAGCAGGTTGCCAAAACGCGACTGCTGAGTCTACAGGATGCAGCCAAGGTAATTCATTTTACTGCAGTACATGCAGCCACTTTGCTCAACTACTACCGTCCCGTGAATGCACTGTATACATCCACAGTAGATCAAATAAAACCTTGAATCACTTTCATTGGTGCAATTTAAAATGCATTTTTAGATTAAGTATTAAATATTCTGCTTCGTTCAGATGCCACAATGAATGCCTTTACTGATGTAACCCTCCCCATTAATCCAGCAAGAAATACTCTGGTTTGTGGCCCCAGGAGAAAGGAAACCGAGAATAAATAAATAAATAAATAAATAAATAAATAATTGTGTTTAAATTGACAACGACAAAAACCAACTGTCTCCCACCTTTTGCAGTCAGACTCTATGATGTATTGTATTATTGATAAGATGCTGCCCTCTAGTGGTGCTGTTACATACTGTTGCTTTGTTTGATGCTCAAGGTCAGACTACCCAGAATCAGATTTTATTTTCTCCAGTTTTATTAATTTATTGCAGCAAAGTGACTTTCTCCAACATGTTCAGCTGCTGGTACATGGCAGATGAATATTATTTACAGCTTAAAAGGCTTTGGAATATTTGCATCCCTGCATGTGAAACATGTTAGACAGTTTGCTAAATTATCGACCTACTTATGTTCGTCTTAAGGGAGTGATGTCTCGTCCTTGATTATACTCTGGAAATGTGGCTCAATGACACGACCTGAAATCCAGTTTGTGTCTTAACAAAGCGAGAGATAATTATAGAAACTTACGTAGTGATGTAGTACAGAGCGGAAAAGTAATATTTCACTATTTTAGTCTCTTATGAGTTACAGTCTTATGCAAAAGTTTGGGCACCCATTGATAAATAACAGATTTTTGTGATTTTGTAATTAAAATTATGTTAACACAGTCTCTCTATAAAATGGAAAAATACACAATATTTTCAGCAAACGTTTATGCAATGTTACTTTTTATGCCATAAATTGAACAGTAATAAAAAAAATAAAACATTATTATGGCACTGTGCACAAGTTTGTGCACCCTACATAATCAGTACTTAGTAACACCTCCTCTGCAGATTTCACAGCTTCAAACGCTTTTTAAAACTTAAAAGTCTTTCAGTTCTTGTACTTGGGATTTTCTCCCATTCTTCTTGCTAAAGCTTCTAGTTCTGTAATGTTCTTTGGTCGTCTTGCATGCACAGCTCTTTTAAGATCTACCCACAAATTTTCAGTGATGTTTAAATCAGGAACTGTGATGGTCATTCCAAACCTTCAGCTTGTGTCTCTTGAGGTCCATGGTGGATTTCCAGGTTTAGGATCATTGTCCTGTTGTAGAAGCTCCTCCTCTTTTCAGCTTCAGCTTTTTTATAGATGGTGCTTCCAGAATTTGCTGGTATTTAGTGGAATCCATTCTTCTCTCCTCCCGTACAATGTGATAGATCCACCTCCATGCTTAATGGTTGGCAAGTTGTTCTTTTCCTTTTTTTCTCCAAACATGACTTTGCTGTTTGTGGCCAAAGATTCTATTTTAACTTCATCAGTCCACAGCAATTGTTTCCAAAACAATCTTCCACATCTCATCTTGACCGCCACAGCCCTGAACTGCCATCTCTTAATTTCATTTATCACTGTGGAAACTGCAAGCTGACAATGCTTTGCTATCTTCTTGTAGCGTCTCCTGCATTGTGGTCATCAATAACTTTCATTTTCAGAGTCTTACACAGCTGCTTAAAGGAACCCATGGTTGTTGAGTGCCCACAAGTGTGTGCACAAGGTTTGAAGAGTTAGAGTATTTGTAAAACTTTGAAATTGTTTTCAAAGTTTACTAATGACATTTACTAATGATATTTATTAATGACATTTACTAATGACAGCTGTTGACATGCATCAGAACTAACAGGCTGATTAAGGTCTGAAACCTTGTAAAAGGTATCTAAGACTTTGGAACTCATATAGTGCCCAAACTGAACTGTTGCACAGTGCCTTAATAATTTTGTTCAATTTATGGCATTAAAAGTAACTATGTCAATGTTTGCTAAAAATATTGTGGGGGGTTTTCTGTGTCCTAGAGAGTGTTAACATCTTTTATTCTGTTATTTAAAATCTGTTATTTATCAATGGGTGCCCAAACTTTTGCATAAGACTATATACTAATCATACTGCTCCTGTTTTGTTAAGCGCTATGTTTCTAAATGCAATTTAAATATGATGATGGGCGGTAGTGGTGCAGTGGTTATCGCTGTTGCCTGATATCAGGAAGGTCCTGGGTTTGGTCCTCACGTCATGGGTGTCTTTCTGTGTGGAGTGTACAAGCTCTCCCTGTGTTTGTGTGGGTATCATCCAGGTTCTCAGGTTTCCTCCCACTGTACCAAGGCTTTAAGTTGTCTGGCTGCTCTACCCATAGGTAATGTGTGAATGGTTGTCTGTCTTTGCGTTGCCCTGTGATGGGTTGGCCTCCTGTCCAGGCTGAACCCTGTCTGTAATCAGTTGGGATTGGCTTCAGCTTCCCCATGACTGGGATGTGGCATGTGATTGAAAATCTACTTCCTGCTCCCAACTTCCTGCTCTCATCTAGAGATCTTTCCAGAAAATGTAGGTACAGTGAGTAAGGAGCAAGGACAACGTCTTCACCAGGACGTTCAGTCGATGGAGTGTAGTTACCGAGGTTTCTGGAATGAGAAGATGATGCGACTACTGCTGGATGCTGTTCGTCCATAATCAGACCCAGAGGAAGAAGAAGATCAGACTGAAGAAACAGTGACACCGTTCTGGAGATTGAACAGTTTCCTTCATTGTAGATGCGAGTACAGTGTAAACTCACAGTACTCCTCACACACAAAGTAAAACAGTGAAAATACAACTGAAATCAGCATCAAACACTGGTTTAGAAAAGATTTTTTTGTTGCTATTGTGCCTTTTTACACTTTTTTTGTTGCTTTGTGTTTTGATAATGTCAGAACCTCTGAGAAAGATCTTTGTAGGTGTTACTTCAGAAATTCACAGAATTCCATGTTATTACTCTAAACAGTATATGTTCTGTATGTTGTTTATAAAAGGTTTTAAGCAAAGCTTCTTTTCGAATCTCCTGCTGCGTGACTGTAATCTCTTTTTGTGGAGTCTGAGTCAGAGAGGGGCTTTCTGCTTTACAGAGGATTAGCCCCTATTACAGCTAATAGCACAAATGAGTTCTGTCCACTCTCTGCTGATTCTGTCCATTTCTGTCCACTCTGTATCATTTCTACCCAAGGAAACATTTCTGCATCGAAAATCCTTCTGGAAATGACAGAACTCCATCAGATGAAAAACTTTTCCTCTTTTTTCTTTGTAAAAATGGTTTGATTTGCACAGAAATTTAGAAAGACTTTAAAATGATTTTGGCTGTAAACATCACAAGTGTCATCACGATTTGATTTTAGCCAAAAATCATATATATTTTGATTCCTTAAAATTTGCATAGATGCAATTTGCTTCAATGCTGAGATCAGTATGAAATATGATGAAATTACCCAAATTCTGATACATTTCCATCAACTCTCACATGCAAACATATAATAATGTGAACATTGCTGCTTGTCAGTTGTATAAATAAAAGTCTAAACACTATCTGCTCTGGGTTTCTGGCTTTTTTTCTTAAAAAATAATGCTTCACAATACATTTTTTTTTTAGTTTGTATTTTATTATAGTTTTTAATTTGGATATTTGCAGATCGTTTTGTTTGTTAAAAGGTGTAACAGCAGCATGGTGGTGCAGTGAAGGTTCTGGCTTTGAGCATTTTTATGTGTGGAGTGTACAAGCTCTCCCCATATTTGTGTGGGTTTCCTCCAGGTTCTCCGGTTTCCCCCCACGGGGTTGACTGGCTACTTAACGTTACCCACAGGTGTATGAATGGTTGTGTTGCCCTGTGATGGATTGGCCTCCTGTCCAGGGCGAACCCTGCTTTGTGTCCGCAGTCAACTGGGATCAGCTCTAGCTTCCCGAGTTCCTTCCTGTTCTTGCACATTTCCAGTAAGAAATTCTCTTTTTAGGACCTGGGGAGGTTAGAGAGTGAAGTCAAGAGCCTCCACCAAGGCATAGAGAGAGTGCAGGACACCCTGGCGTCGCCCGACCTCGCCCGCCTCAGCCTCCGGGAACAGCTGGTCCAGAGACAGGTACACTGACCAGCGGAATTACTAATATCGTGCCGCCTTTTCAAACACTCGCATTTCCACAAATGGATCTGAGTGTGTAGTGAAGTGCAGTGATGCTGCATGTGTATTGTTTCAGGTTCTGTTGACAGAAATGGAAGGATTTAAAGTGCAAGTCAAGGCTCTGCAGACGTGTATGAGCACTTTGCAGCTTCCAGAGGAGGTGATGGCAACCTTACCCTTGTGTGTGACCGCCCAGAGTCTACAGCAGGAGTGCAGTCAACTCCAGCACACTGCTATTCAGCAGTGCAACATACTACAGGTACTCACTCACCGTTCTGGACAATTTTACAGCTGACCTCACATAGCAGCTTTACAGAATCCGAACCTGCGAGCCGAAAGTCTCCCAACAGCTGGAGGAAGAAACCATGGGGGGCCCCAACGATGGATGATCTGGTCCAAAGTAAAAGAGGGGCAGCTTAGTGTACAGGACCATAACGACGGTCAATTAAGTAGGTGAACCTTACTGCTGTCCATATGGGACCATCTCAAAAAGAGTGAGTGGTGTCCAGTGAGTGAAATTCCAAGAAGAAGTATGGGATCAGAGAAAGTGAAAGTGAGAGAGAATAAAGTAGTTATGATGGTTGGAGCACATCATTTTGGATTAGTTGCTCTTTATTTACTATATCAAACATCAGCTCACCTGAAAGACCTAGGGGAGGATATTCAACAATAATCATAAACCGATTACACTATATCATGTCTAACTCTTAAAGAGGTCAACAGTAGGAAAGGGTCATGATTTACATATTTATCTCATAGTATTATTATTTTAAAAAATCATGCAGTGTGTTTCTGGCCCAATATTGCAATGCAGATAACATCAAATCTGTAGAAAATTGAATTTTAATGGTGAGAAGAGATATAATGGAGGAAATCATTTTTTAGGAGGAAAGAGTTTGTAAGTTTGCCCACTGATCATTTTTAATGAATAATTTTAACAGTGAGAGATAGAATCCAGAAAATCACATTATATAAAATATAGAAATTGATTTGCATTTCATTGAGTGAAATAAGTATTTGATCCCCTAACAAAACAGGACATAGTACTTGGTGGTAAAACCCTTGTTGGCAGCACAGAGGTCGGACGTTTCTTGTAGTTAATGACCAGGTTTGTGCACATAGCAGGAGGAATTGGTTCACTCCTCTTTGCAGATCAGCTATAAATCAAAGCTTCAGCTCCCTTCACAGATTTTCTATGGGATTAAGGTTCGGAGACCACTCCATGACCTTAATGCACTTCTTCTTGAGCCACTCCTTTGATGCCTTGGCTGGAAGACCCATTCACGGCCCATTTTTAGTTTAGGAGATTATTAGTCAAGATTTTACGGTTACGTGAATCCACCCGTCGATGTGATGAAGTTGTCCTGTGTCGTTAGCAGAGAAACGCCTCCAAAGCATAATGTGTCCACCTTCATGCTTGACAGTGGAGATGGTGTTCTTGGGGTCATAGTCATAATCCCTCAGGTATTTATTGGCAAACTTCAGAAAGGCCTTCACATGTGACTTCTTGAGCAGGATTTTATTATGGCATCCATTACTGTGTAGTGTGTTACCAATGGTTTTCTTGGTGACTGTGGTCCTTGCTGCTTTGAGATCATTGACAAGCTCCTCCCATCCTCTCACTTTTCTCATGATCTTCCTCACCCTATGAGGTGAGATCTTGCATGGAGCCCCAGACCGAGGTTGATTGATGGTCATTTTGTGTTTCTTCCATTTTTACTATTGCACCAACAGTTGTCTCCTTCTCATCCAGCTTCTTGCTTATGGTTTTGTAGCCCATTCCAGCCTTGTGGACAGTCTTGTCCCTGACATCCTTAAACAGCTCTTTGGTCTTGTCCATGGTGGAGAGTCTGTGATTGAGTCTGTGGACAGGTGTCTTTTATACAGATGACTAGCTGAAACAGGTGTCTATAATGTGGGTGAAGATTTGAAATTAGAAGAATGTAACCGTTCTGTGGGAGCCAGAACTCTTAATGGTTGGTAGGGGATAAAATACTTGCAAAACAATTTATATATTTTATATAATGTGATTTTCTGGATTTTCTTTTTGATATTCTATCTCTCACTGTTAAAATAAACCCACCATTAAAATGATTGACTGTTCATTTTCTTGTCAGTAGATACATAGACACCACATTTTCTGCAGACAGATTGTCAGTGGTAAAGACTGCACTCTCAGTTGCTGGGTGACTGTTTTAGAAAGATACCGGGCAAAATGATACTATTTATAAAATATAGCACTAGAGGCTGGAGAGGATTTTATAATGTAGTGGAGAACAGAATGACTGACAGTTATTGTGGAGTAATGTTTTTGTTTAGATATGGCTTTTGGTTGGTAAAGCACAGAACATGTTTTGCTTATGGTTTTGCTCAACCTGGTATATTGTCAAACCATAATTAATTATAGTTACACTGAACAAAAATATTAATGCAACACTGTCGGTTTTGCATGAGCTGAACTCAAAGATCTGAAACATTTTCTACAAACACAAAAGACCCATTACTCTCAAATATTGTTCACAAATCTAAATCTGTGTTAGTGAGCACTTCTCCTTTACAGAGATAATCTATCCCCCCTCACAGGTGTGAATATCAAGGTGCTGATTAGAGCATGAATATTGCACAGATGTGGATTAGACTGCCCACAATAAAAGGCCACTCACTCAGTCATGCTCTGTAAAATGAGAGCAAAATCAAAAGTGTTGTGTTTATATTTTTGTTCCATGTATATATATACTAGCAGGGAACCCGGCGTTGCTGGGAAAGGATAGTATCCAGAGAAGGGGGACATTTGGAACATGGAATTAATGGTAACAGCAGGATTTGTAGATAGAGGAACAAAGCAGGTGACGCTCATCCAAATAAAGGGAAAACTTTCTTTCCGGAACGGGAAACTGATTTGGGACGGCTTACAGCTCTTCTTTATAGACGACGCTGGCAGTTTGTCCTGTGGAGTTGTATATGTATGTGAGCACTTGCAGGGTTCGGTAATGACAAAACGACGCATCGGACGCAGCCGATTGTAGCACTACGGCTTCGGGAGCATGAGATGCAGCTATGTACCAACTTTGGTCACAATCTGTGCAGCCGTATAGAAACGCAGAGTGAACAGACAAACAGACATCCTCT
>JBBIGC010074054.1:0-10612 GCA_037576955.1 Lepidarchus adonis
ACACACACACACACACACACACACACACACACACACACACACACACACACACACACACACACACACACACGCTGCTCTGAAACTCCATTTGCCGCAGCTCATCTTGCACGTCTGTCTATCTTTGTCTTGTGCAATAACCCAAGGACCAAACTTGTAACAATATTTTGCACTCACCATTTGCACAATTCACTTTAAAATGTCTGATGTCCTTCTTCCTTTTCGTTTTAAAATATATGTATAGTTGTTTTTGAGTATTTTTTGTTGAATATTTAAGTTTCTGTATCCCTTTGTACATTTGTACATATTTCAATACACTGTGTACTGTGTTACTGCTGTATTCACAATAAAATCTCTCTTGAATCTTGAATCTCTCTCTCCTTTTCACTAATGATTACTCAATACTTGGATCAGGTGTGTTAGATTACGACTGGAGATGGAGGACTGGAGGTGGGCACCTCAGATGTAGAGCGTTACACCTTTGACCCTTTGCCAGTTGACCGCTAACTGTGTTTAATTCCCTAGTAAGGAAAACTCAGGCAGCTGTTGAACTGCTGTTTGGTTGCAGTAGTTACAGTAAAGCTGTGTTCATATTTCAATGAATGCAGATATGATTGATTTGGGAGAAGTTTTCTTTCTAAAAGCTTTAATATGTGTATTGTGATTCAAATGGATTTTGGTAGTTTTATTAATAGTTGCTAATTAATTACAAAGCTCAGTACTTTTTTTTTATATCTAGACTAGCAACTACCCGGTGTTGCCCAGAAAGGAAAGTACCCAGAAAAGGGGGAAATGAGATGCACCTATGTACCAACTTTGGTAGCAATCTGTGCAGCCGCATGGAAAAGCATAGCAAACAGACAGACAGACATTCTCTTTTATATATATATATATATATAGATAATACGCCTGTAGTTTAACAAAGGGTTAACAATTTAATCTTTGGCTACCATTCAATCTAGCACACAGATCTTCTAAAATGGAAGAAATAGTCAAGGTAGCCTTGTTTTTGGCTGAGACTATTTCTTTACTCTAGTCTTACACCCACACACCATACACTCACATTGAACCAAATTTAATGTATCAGGTGCAGTGGAGATAATGGTGGCCAGAGATCAAATAGTGCCACATTCAGGAGGACTCTGCTCTGAAAATGCTTAAAATAACACTGCCTCTTCGAAATGTTCTCACATTTTTTTAAAGTCAAATGGCTGTTGAACCACAGTTCAATGTAGGCGCCAGACACCGGATAAACTTTTAAATAGAATAGTCAGGATAATGGCTTTGGCAAAAACTTAAAACTTCCCAAAAATGTAGACTTTCCAAGTGGAAACAGTTTGCTGAAAGTTCATGCCCAGCTCAGGTGAGGTGAAAAAATCAGAGTGGTTATCGACAGCTTGTATATCCAATAGCTGTAAAAATGCTTTCTGTTATGTTGATGGAAAGGTGCCCACAAATGTGTAGCCTCACAGGTGTTAATTAAAATTTCCAACTCTCATAAAATATACTCAAACCATTTGTTGGCTAAAGTGAAAATGTTGATTAGCATGAACCCTCAGAAGTTGACGTTATTGCTAGCGCTAACAAAATCATGGTGTGATTTTTTTTGCGCTTATAATTTCTCAGCCATTGCTTTTTGGTAATAAATAAAGGAATGCTCTCAAAAGTGTAGATTCCATATTTTCAACAGATGCCATGCTGGTGTTCAAAGATGAAGCATTAATAGATTGTGCTGCATTGCATATTCATGATCACTTTTTTTTACACAAGATCATTTAAAAGTATGTTCCAATTCATCAGCAAAGTGATAAAAATAAGTCAGCCTCAGTCATATTGTGCCCAGTTCATCTAGTCTAATAAGATTCTTTCAAGATTCAAGTGCTCCAGTGTAAAGGTTGGAGATTAGATAAACTGTGGGTGTAGCTTTAATGTAGAATAAGCATGAGATTTCCCCAGGGGTTCGAAGAACTTGAACTTGCAGACTGGAAGATGCTACAGACTGATATGGGGGAAGTTCTTTTATAAAACTGCACTGAATCTGACAATTCTGATGGTTTTAACTATTACACACATGTTTAAAGTAAAAACAGGCAAAGCCAGTGAGTGGAGAAGATAAAGGAATAGATATTGTCTAGCACAGCAATTAAGCACCTCGCTGCAGGAATAGTCATACTTATCACTATTATCTTGATGAGGGGTCAAATAATGAACAGACTGGGGAGTGAGTAGTGAGTGAGGAGAATGCAGGTGCATCAGGGACGTGCCGTTCATTTTTAAGCTTTTTTCATGATTGTTCTGAATTATTATTATTTGAGGAGAGAACAAAAGAAAGGCTGGAACTGTTCAGAAGGCTGCAGACATAACCCATTCACTCCATGTAGACTTTCACAGACAAAAACACCATGGCCTTGAAGTTTTGAAGTTTGAACTAATACTTTGTGAGCCATGTTTGGAGTTACAGTGAATAACACAAGATTTGACTCTGTATTCAGTCTGATGCTTGAACCACTGGCTGTCTGGCAACAAATCAAATACTTTCTAATGTACATTACTGTAAAAAATGTTCTGGAGCATTTCTATTGGCATCTTCATCAAGAAAGTGAAATTTTACATAAATGTTTACTTGGAAAAAAAATGCATAGTTTTCATTGGGCATAGATGTTAAGCAGATATATAGTGATAAAGTGATTCAGTATTGCCACAGTATTGGCACAGTTGCTGCACTGTGAGATGGGGCTAAATTAATAGAGGCAAACAACAGATGCATAGCTACACATGACAGTGCATAAAAATGCATTCCATTGTCTGCAAGTAAGTTTGAGAGAGTTAAACTTTTGATGGACTGTCCCAGTCTTCACACAATAGAATATGATGATGTGGGGTTTTTTCAGAAAATGAAGGAGACGCTAATTGCTGCTGTCAAGTCACTTCCAAAGCTGTACCATCCACCTCTAAAGATATAGCAGCACAACGACTGGTCTCATAAATCTTTTAAAATAATTTGGTGAAAAACAACAGGAACTGCCACTCACATCCATGCAACCAAAATGTGTTTTTGAATGCAGTCTAAGCATCGCCAAACAGGCATATACTGTACAGTAGATGTGTTCTCCACACACACATTACATAAAAATAAAGTTGCCACTTGTGATAAAAATCTAGAAATTTGGATAGTCATGAAAGCTTATAGCTTATTATGAATAACCTGTGGTGGTGTGTCCTCTGTCAGGCTACAATGATACGCATGCATGTGCATGTACTGGCAGTTATGTTCAAGAAAATACAAGCTGTTAGATTCACGCTAGAGTTAGCAACTGTACTATAGATCAGTGGTAGCGGACCGCTACCGGGCCGTGGAGCATTTCGAAAGGTACCAGGCCTTACAAAAAATTAAAACTTTTTTTTAAAAAATAAAATCTCAGTCCGTATCATCTAAGTATGTTTGAGACTCAACTTTGCTGATATTCTGGATGAAAGTCATGGCAGAAAACCCTGAGATCGCCACAGGAGCACTGAAAAATTATTCTGAAATTGACTGTTTACGCGTTACCATAGTGACCAGAGCGCATGAGGGGCAGAGGAGGATGTTACTCTGATTGTTGTTAGTGCATTTAAGAAAGACGCTGCTAATAAAGTTACATAATTACACAGTGGATTCACACACATTAGTATTTTTACAAAATACCACAGTTTTTGTGTTGGTCTTATTATTTTATTTTATTGTTTTTATCCGCAACACCTTAAATGCTGGTCCGCGAAAATATTGTCTGACATTAAACCGGTCCTGGCACGAAAAAGGTTGGGGACCTCTGATTTAAATGATAAAAGCACAGACCTGCGGACAGGTTACAGTGGTGACATGCCCTTGTGATTGGTGATTGTTACCATAGACCAACACCAACCTTTTATGAGATTAAATCTGGCTCCATAAAACCAATGGAAAAGTTTATTGGACTGGACGACAAAACCCATAAGATCACAGAACTGGGAGAATACATATAAACTGCTTGAATATGTACAAGAGTCATGCAGCTACAGATTTAATTACCACTCATACAATCTATAAGTGTGTATACATATGATAAGCATTAATTTAAGCATAAAACAAATTAACTGAATGTTTTCAGTAACATTTTAATTCTGTTGCCAAGAATCCACTCCTCACCTTTAACAATGAAGCTATCGCTGCAATAAGATTCTTTGCATTAAGTAGTTGCATTAAGTAATGGTTTGATGGACAATTAGTGTTTCATGAAGAACTTTACCAAAACCAGACTACAGGGAAGAAGAGCTGGGAGTCCAGCATGTTTTTGTAGAAAATAAAACTCAGTCTGGACAGGTTATTACTTTGTGTCTGCAATCTCACCAAGCGCTCCAAACTATTACTTTATAGCATCATCTATGAATGTAGATATTCAATAGGAGTTTTGTCTGAGATTAATATTTCTCACACAAGATTAATGTAATTAAAATAATATTTAGTGAAATAAGCTTTACTTATTACAAAATATCTTAGCATTGAAAGTAGTGAATATTGTAAGTTACTTACTGTAAGTTTATCACAATTGAACCCCACAATTTACTAAGAATTCAAATAACAATAATGAAAAATAACAACACTCAAATATGAAATAACAGCATGGTTAGTGAGCTGGGGAATAGAATTCCGTAAATGTGAACCTAGCAGGTTCCGGGTACCTGGAAATAAAATTCCCTACTTTATGCAATAATACAATTCCAATGTACTGACCTCTAACTCTTCCTTAAATTCTTATATGAAACAGTCCAGTTCGGATGTTCAGCATTCACACTATAAAAATATTTTGAAAAGTGCACCTTAAATATTTTTAATAAACTAATATTTCTATTTATGAGATTCCACACATTTCTACACATTTTATCCCAGTAACACTAACAGCTTTGTTCAGTTAGTGCCAGTTTCCAAGACTGCGCCAACCAGCCAAACCAAACCATAGAAAGAAAAAACTTCTCTTAAAGCATTTTCATCAGTGTCATGTCTATATTACCACTTAACTGTGTATGATTTATCTTTCTATATAACACATCAGCTTTTTATTTGATCAAAATTGAACTTTTTGTTTAGAACAGTGCAAAATGTTTATATACAGTATATAAGCTTGAAAACTGGCAGAACAATAGATTCATTCCACATACCACAACTATTGTTGCTCTAAGGACAACTGGAAAATACATTAAAATATACTATGCAGGTGTTGGTTCTAAGCTTTCATTTCCCCCCCCATACTATCAGAACCTATATTATATATAACACAGATTTACATACAATCACCTCCTTATTTTCAGTCTGACAGCCTGCAACCCACTTTCTAAAATTAGAAATCATTACATTCAAACATATCAAACCTAGAGTAGAATGTGTTGCAAATTCAGTAGAAGGCTGCTCATGATAGAATATTCATCTGTGCAAATTATTGCACATTTGTAATCAGTTATAGTTTCTAGTTTCTTCTTTCAAATGTAATTAAGTTACTTTGTAAATTACCATGAAAAATGAGATACTAGAGTAACATTTGTGTGAATTCTAAATGTTTTAGTGCTGTTGTGACACAGTGTGGGATGACTGTTAATTTACTATTTATTATTGTGCTCTTTATCACTAAACACATGAGGTGAATTAATTTTTTTTCAGTTTTCTGACAAAGGATCTGGTCCTTGAAGTACATTAATCTTCATTAGTGATGTTGCTTAAGCCTCACACGGCCTGGGCCACTGCACTGAAGGAATACTTTCAAGCTAAAACAAGCTAATTATTCAACAAAGCCTTTGCGGTAATGACTGGGATATTAGAATGGTTCAAACAGGTGAATGATTTTTTATAGCAAATAAAAATAAGTTTTGAGCTCAATTAAAATTCAATAATATTAATTTTGAAAAGGCAAATATCTATTATCTCCAAAGGTAGCGGAATTACAGTAACCAACATTTCATAGACATTATCTTATAGTCTTTAAATAAATCCCAATCAGGACATTCAAAACAGTCCTTCAGTTCCAGAGTCTTCCTTCCCTTCAGGGACAATTAATAAATGGAAACCAGCTGAACAGTTCGGTGGTCTGATAAACCACAGCTGAGAATCTAACATAAGCTCTATAAGCTGTTTAAAGTGCCATAACACTGATCCAATACTCTCCTCTTACTTTATCTTGTTAGACAGGCGATATTATGGAGAATAAAAATTCAAAGTCCAAGAACATTTTTTAAATGCCGCAAAATAAAATCAAGTGCATCAAAATATTGGTACATGAGAGTATAGTTGTAGTATCCACATTTGTCTTAAGGTGAATATAAAATACTGTAGCAAGCTGTTGTTAAACTTCATATGACATAAATATTCACTGCCTGGGGTTCACACTATGTCCACAATGACCACAGTTTTGTACCATCAGACATTTACATAGAAGCACTCCTCCTCCCTGTGTTTGATAGTCAGGTGTGAGTCATAATCCAGATGCCAGGTTTGGTCTAAATCTTTCATTTCAAGATTAGCATCATAGTAATGGTCTTTAAGGCAGTTTTCACGAGGATAAATAAAATAAAAATATCTGTATTCTGAGCAAAAACTTCTCTTAGCTCTCTTAGCTAAACAGTCTTGCAGTCCTGGGCTTCTGGATGACTGGTCAATTTACAGTTCCAGGATTCATAGCAGCTCTGTAAATACAGCAGCACCTTTATTAGTTGAATGTGTATATTATTGTAAATAGGTGGAGTATACATTGGGGCAAAAAAGTATTTGGAAGTCACCAGTTCTGCAAGTTGTCCCACTTAAAAAGAGGAGAGATGTCTGTAATGTTCATCATAGGTTCACTTGAACTATATAAAAGACCTGTCCACACCTTCAAAGAGTCAGACTCTGCCCCAAAACTTTACTGCTGTAGAGGAGATCTGCATAGATGAATGGACCAAAATACCAGCTAGAGTGTGTGCAAACCTGGTGAAGACCTACAGGAAACATTTGACCTCTGTCATTACCAACAAATGTTACATTATAAATTTTTAAGGTGAACTTTTGTAATTTACCAAAAACTTGTTTTCTGCACCATTATACAAATAAATTATTTAAATATCATACAATATGATTTCCTGGATTTACATATATGATTTACAGTTGAAATGTACCTATGATGAAAAACTGCTGGAGCTACTAGTATATGGTTGCACAAAAGTGCAACAAGATTATCCCTGGAGTGGTGTCCCTTAGAGGGTGGTCTGAGTTTCCACAAGGTTGAAGAACCCTTCTGCATCATCAACAGGTCTCTCAGGTTCACTAACATTTTACCCGTTAGCCTGTATGCTTTACCTAAGTGGGGCAGCAAAGGATGGTTGCCCATTACCTACAGACGGGTTCCAACTGTGGGCTTTCTTCAGCCACAGCCATTTTGAGCTGGTCTCAGCTTCCAGGGCTATTTCCCTGATAGCTGCCTTCTGGTGTCTAGACTCCAGACCAAGCTTTTGTAAGAAGTAGCATAGTTTTTGCTGGAAAACCTCGGCAGCCAACTTCAGAAAATGTTTGCATGAAAACCTTTGGTGATAGCCTTGTCAATCAAGTCTTGGCTTTTTCTGCTGGTGTGAAGTAGCTAGCTAGTCCAATCCAATCCAATCCAACTTTATTTATAAAGCACTTTTATACCAGCACAGGACCAAAGTCCTCCCAGGGCATGGTAAATTCTGCAACTAGTATAGTTTTTGTGCTCCTGGATAATAGCACCATATCAGGACGGAGTGAAGTCACTGCCACGTCTTGTGGGAAGACAAGTTTCCTTTTCAGGTCCACTTGCATCTGCCAATCAAATGGACATTGTAGAATGGAAGGTGGGTTTGTGGCAGCCTGGTCATGTCAAGGATGAAGACTGATGACTGCTGCTTTCACTTCCTCTATGGTAAAATCTACCATGTTGAATGGAATGTGTTGCTCTGGTCTTGGCAGCTGGAAAGGGCAATCCCCAGTGGACGTCCTCTAAAAGGGTCACCATGTGCTGCTGCCACACTGTCTTCCACTTATTCTTTGGAACACTTCAGTTTTCTGCGCTTAGGCTTTCCATGGAGGTCTGCTGTGAACTGGAAAATCTGTTTCAACATTGATCTCTGCCCTATGGAAATGAATTCTTCGTACCTCTGTCTGTATCTGATTTAGTGCTATTCTTGCCTCATCATTTGCTTTCTTCCACCTTTGCTTGAGCATCCTTAGTTATTCCCATGCTTCTTTGATCAGGAGCTGCCTCCTGCTGGGATCTGCTGCTGTTACTCTCCTTCACGCCAATCTATCTTGACATATACCTGATATACTACCTCCACCTCCGTCTTGATTTTCTTGATGGCATTTCCTTTCAAAGTATTTTCGAGAATGATTTTCAAATCATAATCCAACTGTTACTAACTGCTGTCTGCTGCTGGGGGCAATTTCAAGCATGGTTTCCTCTCAAAGTCAAGTTTTCGGTTCCACTCCCTCTTATTGTATTCTGAGCAGAACGAGCATGGAAGTCCTGAGCACTGTGATGAGCCTCCTTCTCCGACTCACAAGCAGAGTTTAGCGGAGTCATTTCTGGTCTTACCTTGGTGAATTCTAACACCACATTCATTCTTGAATATTCTTCTGCAGCTAGAGTATCTTTTCCCAACCTCATTCACCTCATTCATGTGTCTTGCCACATCCAATCTCATAGTCCTTGTGCCGCTGCCTGGGTCATTGGCTGTATTGTCCGTCCTTGCTGGCAGATTATCCTAAAAAAAAACACCACCATCACCACCACCACTCCTCAGTCTGCGTGGGGGTATTCTCTGCATTCGTTCCTTGTAGTTTTCTCATGCAGTGCTTTAGGGTGCTAGCCTTGGCACTATTCCACAAGGTCGAAGAACCCTTCTGCATCATTAGCAGGTCTCTTAGGTTCACTAACATTTTGCCCATTAGCCTGTATGCTTTGCCTGAGTGGAGAAGGATGGTTGCCCATCACCTGCAGAAGGGTTCCAACTATAGCTATTTCCGAGCCATCATCCATTCTTTCATGGATGTCCGTGGGTCTTCCCCCACCGCCAGTGGGCCTTTCCCCATGGTCCCAATAGTAAAGATAAGGTAAACATCAAAGATGCTTTGCTACAAGCAGAATGTGCTGGAGCTACTAGCATATGGTTGTACTAAAGTCCAACAAGATTATTCTTTGGGTGGTGTCGCTTAGAGGGTGGTCTGAGCTTCCAATAGTTTGAAGATCTCTTCTGCACCATTAGCAGGTATCTCAGGTTCACTACCGTTTCGCCCCAGATTTATTATCCATTTATTGTCCAAGCTACTTATTCATTTTGGGCCAGGGGGAAACTGGAGCCGATCCCAGCTGACTATAGGTATAAGGCTGAGTTGGAATATTGGACAGATGAAATATATATAGGTGTTTGGTATTATAAGTATTTGGACAATGGAAGGAAACCTGAGCACTTGAAGGAAACCTATGCAAACAGCTTCCTAACTCCTACAGAAAACTACACAGAAAAGCACCTGTGGCCTATATAGGGACCTTACCACTGCACTACTGTGTTGCCTCCTTTCTCAGATTAGACGACAAATTTCTGAAATAAATTGATAAACTTTAGGATCATATATTTAAAATCTTTCTTCATTTTGAAAATGCCAGAAATTGAGTTATATATGGCCATGGATGCTCTGGTGAGGAACCGCTATCATTTCCTTTATCAGCTTTTTAAATGTAGTAGGAGTCATCAACACAACTGTTCAACTGTTCAACAAATGTAGCACCTACTTGGAACTTGACTGACAGTGTGAGTCATTTACTGTGACTGTTTTTTCTCATGCGACGAACACAATATGAAATATCACATTTTAGAAAAGAGAGTTTGTTTGCTGAATTGAAAGCTATGCATTAATATTGCGAAGTCTTTTACTTTCAGAGTTTCAGATCCGGTCTTTATGCTCTTAGACAAGGGTGACGGATGCCATTGTGCTAATGTAGGTGAAACAAAATTGTGCTGCTCAATTTCACACCCAGTAAACAGCAGCTCATAAAATTCAATGCCCCAACCATACAGAAAAAAATTGATATGCCAGTGCTTCCATACTCACATTCTTTTTCACATAGAACTTGTTTTGCCAACTGGGTATACGTATGTACATTGCAACACAAAACAGTTTCAGTTCTTCTATATCTGTATTGCAAGATTCAGCAAACAGATTACACTCTCAACACATCTCTGAAGACTCACCTGAATAACCTGGCTTTAAGTTTTTACCTCAAAGCTTCACTAATGACCCTTCACAATGGACATAGAACAAATGCACATGACGTCATCATTCTCCATTTTATTCTAAAGCAAAAAATCATATTACAAGCATATAACTTAATATGACAATAAACCCAGTTAGTTCACAAAAAAAGACTGTTAGATAGCTAGCATAGCCACATGTCAGATATTTTCCATGTGTTGTTTTCTCTGACTAACAGGGCTTGACATTGGCACCCGCCCACCCGCCAAATGCGGGTAAAATCCGGCTGTGGCGGGTAATAAATTTAGTCTTACTAGCCACTTTGGCGGGTAGTTTATTCATTCTTTGGTATGACAATATATTTTT
>JBBIGC010074065.1:0-10612 GCA_037576955.1 Lepidarchus adonis
TCTCTCTCTCTCTCTCTCTCTCTCTCTCTTTCTCTCTCTCTCTCTCTCTCTCTCTCTTGCTTTCTCTCTCACACTCACTTTCTCTCTCCCTCTCTCCCTCCTCGCAGCTGTCTCTCTGCTACACATACAGAAGCCTGTGACTGGGAGGGAGGGAGGTGGGAGGAGAGAGAGAGAGAGAAAGAGAGAGAGAGAGAGAGAGAGAGAGAGAGAGGCAGTCTAGCAGGCACATGGCCAGTGAATGAGAAGAACTTGCCCTCAGCACACAGTCTTACTGGATTTGAGCTGTGTGCGTTTGTGTGTGTGTGTGTGTGTGTGTGTGCGTATGTCCATCAGTACCAAGGCTACTGTCCCCTCCACACGCACGCGCTGGGACTGTGTATCTGAGAGGTGTACCTTTGTCTTTCCAGGATGGCTGAGGCCGAACTTCACAAAGAGAGGCTACAAGCTTTGGCGGTAAGTTTATGGCTGTGTTCCTCCATTGTTTGTTCAACCAAACCCTTATATTTTGATTACACTGATGTTCCATGGATTAAAATCTTTTGGAGGTTTCTTGCGGAACATTGGACACCGTCTGCCATTTGCTGTAGAGCAACACAGATCAACCTCTTTTGGAGGTTTCTGCTGGACAACTGCATGTTCTGTTGAGGACTATGACTTACTCTCTTTTGGTGGTTTCTGCTGCACCTTCAAATTCTGCTGGGTTCGGCAAGTAGCCACAAACACCTCTGTACACAAATTCTATCACATATATCTAGCTCTAAATACTCTCCAAGAATGCTATGAACCAAACTCCAGCGGTTATGATAGAGCGTAGCTGAGAGTGGCTAAATCTGGCAGCAGCTACAGGCTTCAGTGCTCGTTGGAGGGGCCAGCAACAGATGGAGAACTATTTTGGCCGCGGCTTTAGCATCTTTGTGATTCCATGGTATACGTGTTTCAAACAGAGGAGGTGCAAATGTTGATATGGTCAAGGAGAACCGTATGAACATGTGAGGCTTCCCAATGCACTATAGTAAAAGTCCTTCACTTCATTAGACAGTTGTCGCAGAAGCATTTTGTAACTTGAAATATTTCTCACTATTGGAAAATCAAACAGAGAAGGAAATTGCCATGTTGAAACTTTCAATCCATACAACATTTGCATTTGTAGGTAAAAGAGTTTTTTTTTGTTATGATTAGAATTTAATTACATAATTTTGTTTGAATTTTATAGGACAACAAAAGTAATAACTCTATTTACGGGGTAAAAGTTAATGAGCACGAGTTGGCAGAGGTTAGGATGCAAGCACGCTAATGACTAGAGGATGACAACTGCTACGCTAAAGGTTAAGTGTGGAGATGGATGGTGCTTCACCGAGACAGAGGAGATTTGAATAATTGAAGTTGGAGGGTGTCTGCCAACAGCTCAGTAAATGACCTAAGAGCATTTGCACAGCGTCTGTTCCTGTGTCTGGACTTTGAGAGTTTACTCGACATCAGAGGAAGCTTCTCTCTAGAAGAACATTCGATGGGACTCATCTGAAAAAACATTTCCCCCACTTAAGCATGAGTGGCCAACAGCCAGTGCTCGAAGCACAAATCCAGCCATGGGATGACGTTGATTAAGGAAATATTCCAATCACTACAATGGTTAGGTGTGGTAACAGGATCATTTAGGACCTGGACACATGGAAGAGATTACTGAACGGACAATACTGTGTACTGGGTGCTCATTTTAGTAAAATTACTGGTCATTATGTCGTTGTTGGAGGTCATTTAGCAGTAATTCCAGTTCTGTTATTTCAGGTGCCTTTTGTCAGATTATATTTCAATTTAATAATCTATTCGCAAACAGTTAAGAAGGTAAAGCTGAAGACAAACCTAATAGGGGTGGACAAGTTATTATCATCAGTGATGGATAGTCAGAAAATCAGGTGGGAGGGCTTACCTATCTGTAACAAACAGTACCTATCTCACCTATTGCTCACACACTGCAGCACACTTGAGAAGTCCAAATATAGCAATGGAAAAATGAAATGAGTGGTCTAACTTCTACCAGTTGGTCACTGTTTAAATGACCAGCAAGCTACAGCAAATTAGCCCAACCAGCCAAGTATATCACAGCAGCATATGCACTATTGATTTACAGAAGACAAAAGTACAAAATTATGTATACAAGGAAAGATCTTTTATCTGATTGGTGGTTAAGTTCTAAATGTTTGTTTACAGCTTGATGCTACATAATACATAAAATGCTTTATGGGTGCTAACAGAAATTAGCACTTTTTAAAATTGTAAAACAAGCTCCTTCCTAATTAAGTTTTTTCCTGTGTTATGTTCTGAGCCTGGCTGTATCTACTATATGTAGTGTGAACAAAAAGTTCATATTCGTTTGGATATACAGCGGTTTACAAGATTTTTGTGTTTCAGCCAGAACTAGCTAATACCAAGCATCTTGTATAGTAAATCTAGGTTCAAGATAAATTCAAATTAATTGGACCAAAGTTTTCCTGTCTGTAGACATCATGTGTGACACGTTCTCGATAATTTGTATTATTGTATTTTGTATTGATTATTGCACTGTTGAGGCTGGTGAGAAACATAATTTAGTTTCAGCTTGTGTATTTAGGTAAATACCATGCGAAATGACAATAAACCTTCTTGAATCTTGAATAATTGTGAAAGGGGGTAAAAATAGTCTAAGTTTGGTGAAATGGCCAGAACTTTTTGGTGATGTGATTGGAAGTCAGGTCACTTTTGTCTGCCTAAGAGAAACAATCGTTCTGTTTTACTCTTGTGAATCTAATAATAATCTCTGCTAATACTAACACTAACTAAAGAATATGGAGTTTGATGTTTTGGGTAAAAAAATTAACAAATGTGAAACATATCTAGTGGGCATTTCACTACACAGCAAATTGTGGATGTGCAAACCCATTCTCTTTATTGGCCTTATCTTAATTAACTGAACTGTGGTTGGTACTGATGTCAGTTGGCAAAGTAGTTTGTTTGTTAACAGTAAGTAAAGTTCTGTGGCTGTCAAAGATGAAATCATATTTTGATGTCTTTTTTTGTTGAAAGAGATGCTTTGTACTCCCTTTCGACACTGCTGTTGTGGTTGTACAGTTGGTGCATTGTTCACAAATCTCAGAAAAATATAACAATGTCCTGTACCAAAAGAACTATGATGTTGTATTTTCCCCATATCTATACCCCCCTGGATGTCTGCGTTAAAACTCATGTGAGTGCCATTAGCTCTAGCTGAATTTGGAGGGAAATTTTCCTCCTTTCTGTTTATAGCTGGCAGCAGCAGCAAGGTTTCAAGGCTGGCAAATGTTTACTGCATTGTCTTTTCGAACGCCAACTCACTGGAAAACCGTTAAAGTCCCACACACTGCTTTTGATGGTATGTGGCAGCATGGCTGACTTGCGTTAAAGCATGCAAATATCAGTCAAACCGATAAAATCAGCTATTGTTTATTCCTCATATCTATTGCATGTAAACTGTACACTCTGGTTAAATTAATGACGTTAGAAACGCAATCACAGGCATCTCCAGTGGACCACACAGCATGCAGTGTTTTTTATATCTCCACTGACCTTCTGCTTCATCAGCCATCATAAATTATTAAGAAATTTCCATGTGTTCTTAGAATGAGTGAGCAGCTGGTATTATGTTTCTCAGTGCCAGTCAATGGCGTTATCATAAGGAGTAGCCATGGCTGCAGTTTTACTATGTACATGAGCTTAGCTTGGGGCTGAAAAGGACACCTAACACACCTCTGCATTTACACACACCATAAAACAGTGTTTTATGCCTTGTGTCAATTTTGGTTTAACCCTGTTTTAGTCTATTCAGCAATTCATTTGGAAATGTTGACTTTAACCCTTTCAAACCAACTTTCATCAGCATCAAATTCATAGCCTTTGTCTCTGTGTCCTTCAAATTTCCCCTAGAGTAAGTGTGCATGTCCATGTTGGTAAAATTGAAATGGATCAGCAAGTGGGCGTAGGGCTCTCTGAGGTTTTCTCATTTTTCTATGTAAACGAGCTCCATGCTGCCTTTATTGTTGGATGGACTGTGATCATTTTTTAGCAAGTGTGTACACACATTCAGACCACAATATGAAGTAGTAGTAAGCACTTTTTGGGGGCTTTCAATTCCCCACCTGGGCAAGCACACCAAACTACACCAATAAGTCCTTGGGTAATACTCCTAATGCTACATTCACCTACTTCTGTAACATGAGTCAGTTATAAGTGAAGGTGTCTTACAAATGCATAAAATGTATGTAGTTGAAGCCTATGGGTTTTTAGTGACTGTTTCATGTGCTTTCCTTTTTAAATTAATCATTAGGAAATCATGTAAATAAAAGGCAAAAATAGCCTTTCCTTATGACCTAGTTACTGGTACTGATTCTGTACTGAAAAGCTGCTTGTCAGTCTTGTTTCTCTCACTCCATCCATCCAACATCTGTTTTAGTCCAACTGTTTAGTTAATCTGTGCCTCTTTCTTTTCCCATGCACTCTAGAAGAGTGAGCGACTGTGGGCTGCTTGAAGTTTGACCAAACCATCCAACAGTGGTCGAGCATCTGAGGCCAACCAAGCCCGAAGCTGTATTTTTGGGGTGCAATTAATTTGGCACTGATTACAGTTTATAGGATTGGTGTATTTGGAGCAAGAGAGTGCTGCTGACACATGCTGGCCATGCTTCACTTATTGCAAGCAAGCAATATGCTATTGTCTAATTACATTAGCATTACATCACCAGTATGGAACACTGCAAACATAATGCACAGTCTAGCCATTTAAATGACTGGGTGAAGATCACTGTCAATTGTGCATTGCATAACATGTGACCAGCACATTCTGAAGCTTAACTCATTCAGCATATAGCTTATATAGGCAGTATTTGCAATGCAATATCATTTGCTCTGCGTTTTTATTCCACAGGCTTCAAACCACATCTTTAGACCAATCCAGGCAAACCAGAACCTATCCTGAGGTTTTTCATCCCTAGCCAGTCAGTCAGGCTACGTCACTAGCTTCAATGAAAGGAATTTTAGTGGGTTGCTAATTGCAAAGACCTGGATGGAGGAAAGTGTGCGTGGGCACACAAGTTGGGAAGTCAGACTTTTCCCTGGCGTCTCCACGCCTGCAGCGAGCGATTCAGACATATTTACATCAATGACTACAAACTAGCCTGCATCCAACTTTCTGCCACACCCCTTTAGCACTGAGCTTTGGCTAAGAAGGGCCGGGCAGTGATCACAGGCTAGCTAAAATTAGCAGCAGCTGTCTTAGCCAGCATGGATGGGGTCCAGCATACTTGAAGGGGGTGGGGTAAAGGCACGGGACCTCCTCTGCTCTCAGGTGGGCTAAGCTCTAGGGGTCAAGGCCCAGAGGGCTGTCTTCTATTACCGGATAACATGCGACTGGGGCTAACCTTAAAGCTTGAAACCCCAGTGTGAAGGCCAGGCTAGAAGAAAGTAATATAGATTTATGTAATAGCTTAGTGCTATGTTTGTGGAGCCTTTACTTAAGTGTATAAATTATACATATCTATAATTATACATAATCTAATAATATATTTATGCTCTAATATCTAAATAAAATTATATAATTAATAGTTTAAATCTTTTATTGCCTCCAGGCCATTCATTCATTTTGTTTTTATCCCTCCATCCCCCAACGCCCACCCACTTATGAAGTGTTGCTTTATGTACCAAAAATGATCTTATTGTTTCACTCCAAAAGCAGGGCTTCTAATTTTAGAGCGAATGTGTCAGTTTTTGTTTTTTTAAATGGATTATTCTTTGATGCATTGCATAGATTAACTGTATAAACTAAAAGTGAATGATATGTTTTGATTTAGCACTGTTTACAAACTAGATCTAACCTTTTAGAAATTAATTTAAATATTAATTTTCCACTATATAGGGCCTTTAACAATTTGAACTGTGTGAGTGAGAATGTGAATACCAAATGTATTCAGACCACCTTGTAAAAGTCATAGACTTGTATGTAGGCAGCTGGTCAACACCTGCTGCCATCACATGACCCTGTTATAAGACACTAAGAGACCAGAGTATTCAAACCATTCTGAAGGGTTAAAAAAGGTGCTTTGTTTTGTTCTGCCCAAAGAGTCCACTCACTCGTGATTATGTAAAAACATTCATTTTTGAGTATTTTTATTACTAATGGCCCAGGTGCAGTTACTTTAAAGGGCCCATATTTTGTAAGTTGAACCTTGCTTGTGTTTTTTTTTCATCAGTTTAAAGGGCAACGTCTGGTTTCATTTTAAGGGTGAAAGAAAGGTCAGAAAACTACCATTAAAAATGTGTAATTTATGCCTGTTTTTGGTACATAACATTAAATAAACATTATAAATACTTAGAAAACTAATTAAATGTGAAATTAAAAAATAGTAGAATATGCTTTAATGAATAATTCAGCAATGTTAAATTTCAGAGTTTTTTTTATCTTTAACTATAAATTTGGCCTTATTACAGGATATCACAATACATTTCATACCGAGCGCTCCAAATGCAGGGTGTATCCTACGCTGATATCCGAGTACATTTTGATTCAAAAATAGCTTATGAGCACATGAAGCTGTTTAGTGTTACAATCTCACATCAGTATGTGTTCATACGTCTTTGCAAAAAAATTTTTAGAGTGCGGTGTCAAAGTCATTCAGAGTCATTTGCGTCACAGGTGATAATCGGACGATTCTGTTTGAAAATTACGACAGCTGGTCTGACTTGCTTGTTGCGATGAGAGATTATATATATATAATATATATATATATATATAAAATATATAATATATATATATATTTACTTTTTAAAATTTATAATTTTTTAATTATTATTTTTATTTGTAATTTTTAAGAATTACATTTTTTTATTGCCTTTACCAAAACAAGAAGAACAGTTCAGTTACTCATTATGCTGATTGGTTGCAATGTAAGGTATTTGAGCCATGTGGGGCACCTTATAGTATTGTTTTATATGGGAAATTTTAGACTTCGTGTTCAGTACAGGTTAATGGCTTGACTTGCACTCAAGCCATATGCTAAAAGTGCACAGTACATATGTAGCAAAAATGGAGAAGCTGTTAGAGTTCGGTGGATTTTTTATATTTCAGAAGTAAGTTAGATGTCTTTCACTTTATTTGTATCGTTTGAAGGATACAGCTGATATATTCCAAAATGTTATTATACTGGGTCAGTCACCTTTCTTAACTAGAAAAGTTCTCATGTAGACAATGTGATGGACTTGAGGTAATTTGTCGTTTATGTTTAGTGCAAAATATTATTGTTTAATTTAAGTTGATCCTACAATGCAAAAAATATTAGATAGTGAGGTATTCAATGGTACATTGGTAAGTGGTGACTTTTAGAGTTTGGCCTAAATCTTTTGGCTAATCTACACTAAACAAAGACATTAATAACAGACATATAGAGTAACATAGAGTTACTTATTAAGTAAGGAGTAGAGTTCACCATCTATATCTACCTTCATAGCTAGAAACGTTTGTGTCACAAAATACTTAGGGCACTTAGAAAACCATTCTACATCTAATTGAGCTTTATGTTACTGCTGTAGCAACAACTTGACTTCACACACTTTAGAGGAAGCCCATGCAGCAATTGAGCACTAAGATCATGGAAAGACTGCTAATGCAGTTAGAGTATTATAATGGCAAAGAGTATAATAGGACTAGACTGACTTGTCTTGCCTATCTTGCCTTTGCTTTATATTGAATGTTGGAACATTGTTGTGAGGATTGGATTGCATTTCACAAGAACATTAATAAGGTCAGCTGTTGGTTCTGGATTTCAAATGTCATTCCAACTTATCCCAAAGAAAGTGAATGGACTCTGGGAAATGCTGGTCCACAGCTTTGCTGCCCAATGCTCAGTGGCCAATGATCAACACTGGGAATGTGGAAATGTTTGGGTTTCTGCTTCTACTGGCAATACTATTCTTTATAGATTGTACTGTAGAAGCTGTGTTTGTTCACCAGAAATGTGGTAATATTCACAAATTAGAAGAAGCGTCTGGATACTGTTGGACATATAGTGTACATTATGGTATTTTCTATGCTATATTCCAAATGTTGGTCTCTATTAGCCTTTAGTGAGAAAGCTCCTGTGTTTAGTTGAAATCCTTGTGTATGGAATGCTGCACAGATGCAGGCCAGATTTGTTATTCTCTCCTAGATTTGGCACAAATGCACACCACATGGGTGTAACAACTATAGGCTTTCATTTGGTAGTCAAAATATGGAACTGCTTAAACCATAACCTCTAATGCTGCTTTTGAGTATAGACCTAATCAGCCACTGAGTGTATGTGTTTACCTGAACCAGTTTACATTGAGGCAATTTCCTTGCTCATTATAATTAGACTATTCCTTCTTCACTGTAATTATGCATGAGTAAACTGGAAGCATGGTTTAACTTCCCTGCTATGATGAAAATGTTGATAAGGTCAACGTAAAAACCTTTAATGACCAATAAATACCTGTAATGGTCACCTGTAATGACCAATAAATATAATTCACTGTTCTCATGGCATGATTCAGGTTCTTCTGTATGAATCACTAGGAATAATAATAATAAAAACAACTACAAGCTAATGGGATGTATGCTATGTGCATTTGCATTGAATGGACTGGTATTTGGTATTTAGTTGAATATATCAGTTTTAGTGTTTACTAGTAAGAATGTAGTGTTTAATAACTGTGGACAATTAACAAGGTCTTAGGTAATATCGAAACTTCTTGCTAATACAGTCTGCATGTCTCAGAGGCTTGTGTCATCACTGTTGTTTAGTATAATGGATTTCTGTGGTGAAATAATGACTCAATCTACCAAATGAATCAATCATAACTGTAGCATTGCATACTGTATGCCCAACTACTGTCACCTATGATTTCTGACCTCAAGCACTCATTTCAACCCACAAAGACACAAACCATGCCATCAATATTTAGATGAACACTTCTTCCATAAGCTCTAACATTAACAAAGGGGACTAACATAACAAATACACATATTTAGAGCTTCCGTTTCTCAAACTGCTTATACTAGGAAAGGCATGTCCGGTCTATTTTAGTCCATTCACTGAGAATGTGTTTGTGACCGTGTTGATAAGCAGTCAGCTTATCTCTGGCTGGCATTATCATCTGTATTGATAGGACTTTCACTGCAGACAGGCAGAAGTGCTGCAGACTCCCTGCTTTTACAAACACGTTCCACAAAGCAACCTTATATATGTGCTAAAAACAGCAGACAGTGCTTCAAATCGTAGACAAGGCTAAATAATAATTTGTTTGAAAAGAGAGGAGTAGCTTGAGAAAGTCAAAATCTCAGATAGTTTGGATTGCTTGCTAATCTGTTCAAATGTATTAATATAATTAATTATATATATACATTCTATTTAGACAACTTCAGGTTTGCGCTTCCAAATTTTTAATTGTATGTATGGAAAATGGGAAGCATTTTAATTTAATTTATTTATTCAATATTTTTTATTTTTTTATTTTATATAAATTATATCTTTTCCTTGTGGAATAGTCATGTTTTTTTGGCTAAATATCTGGACTTTTAACAGAAATTCTTCACTTTAGCTTCAAAGACTCTTTTTTTTGCGTTTATCATTGTACAATGTTAAACTTGTCACCGAAACGTGTTAAACGATTGTAAACACAAACTGTTGCCATGTTAAGGCATTTGTTTCAACTTTGCTGCAGTTTGTCCTCATCAGGAGTGGAGGAAAGGTTCAGTCATTAAAATGTCAACATAGCTGCCAATGGAGGCGACACAGCGTAGGTGTTAACAATGACACATCACAAAACTCCCAGTGTGTCATCGTACCCGTTATCTTTTTCAGCATCGGTGTGATCTTATTCTACTATGACTTGTGGGTACACTCTTCAAAAGGTGTCCCTCATGTTCTTCTGAGTGATACCAGATGAGAATCACCTTTCATTTCCTAAAGAATGAGCTGATATGTAATGAAGAAAGCATGTTGTGAAATATAGGTGTCGTGTTTGACCAGTCTATGAGTTTTGATGCCCATGTAAAGTCTCTCAGTCTGTAAAAAAAAAACTCAGGGCCAATGGGGTGTAGCTATGAATGGACTGGTATTTGGTATTTAATTTTATATGGTTGAATTTTAAGTTTTTCTACCAGTTTAAGAGTGTTTACTGATAAGAATGCAGTGTTCAATAACTGTAGACATCTAACTGAGGTCTTAGGAAATACAGACTGTATTAGTCTCAGGCTTATGTCATCACTGTTGTTTTTTACTTGAGAAACCTTTCTAAACTGTGCTCCTTTGTCTCTAAAGCTAAGCTGGAGATGTTCATACATGCTTTTATTTCATCTTGCATGGACTATTGTAATTTTCTTGTTACATATCGAGGGCTGAGGGCCAAAAGGGCGTAAGTGACATTTTGGTCAAAATTGAGTTATCTATATCATCGGAAAGCTCTTTGTTACAGAATTACAGAAGTGAAATATAAATACATTTTGAGTTATTAATCAAAAACCAAAGGTCTTAACTGTAAACACACTGAAGCATTTAGCGTCAGAAAGGCTGAAGAAATGTAGAAAAAATAT
>JBBIGC010074076.1:0-10611 GCA_037576955.1 Lepidarchus adonis
TAAAGTATAGATAACCAAAATTTCTACTTAAGTAAGGTAACGAAGTATTTGTACTTCGTTACTTGACAGCTCTGATGCTAATATAGAAGCGATGACTGATTAAGGTAAATCCAAAAATGGCACTTCTAAATATTAGAGCATTAACAAACAAAACACTTTTAGTAAATGATCTCATATGTGATCAAAAACTAGATTTTTTCTTCCTAACTAAGACATGGCTAGATTCGAATGGAGCAGCCTCCCTCATTGAAGCTACTCTACCAAATTGTTAGTTTTTCCAGGCCACACATGAAGGTAAGAAGGGGGAGGGGCTAGCTGTTATTTTTAACAATTCTTTTAGCTGTAGGAATAAATCATTTGATATTTTTTCATCTTTTGAATATCTTGCTGTTGTATTAAAAGTTAGAATGCCAGTACTAATGCTCACTATCTATGGCCCCCCTAAAGGATTCACTTTTATTCTTACTTGAGTTCTCAGAGCTCTTATCTATCTGTATCACTGATTATGATCAGGTTATTGTGACTGGTAATTTTAATTTACATGTTTATAATGACCCTGAAAAGAAAGCCATGGACTTTATCCAGCTTTTAGATTCACTTAGTTTTACACAAGAAATTTCAAATCCTATATAATCCTACATAATCGAGCACATACACTAGACCTTGTTATCTCCCATGGCCTATGTCTAAACATAGACAAAATTGTAGATCTCTCAGACGACTTTTGCATATTTTTCACTGTATTAATCAAGTCTGACAAAGCAGACAAAGGCCAAAATGTTAAAAAGAAACAATTCTTTACTAAGTCAACCCCAAATGATTTTATTAATGTTTTACAAGACAGATCCATTGCTCCAAAATAAACAGTTAATGAAATGGTAGACACGTTCAATTATAAAATGAGATCTGCCCTAGATTTATTTGCACCTATAAAAGAAAAAAGACATCTAATTCTAATATTCGAGCAAACAAAACAAAACCAAATCCTGAATTACAACTAATCACTAAAACTACAATGAATACTTTAAAAAAAGATATCTGAAACAGAACTGTATGGCTTTATTCATCATCTAAATTTGCCAAAATGTATTCTAGACCCCGTTCCAACTATATTCTTTAAACAGGTTCTAGAAAATATTATTCCTAATGTCGTAGAAATCGTAAACTGCTCACTAGACAGCAATGTTTTCCAAGATGTCCTAAAAGTAGCTGCAATAAAGCCAATACTGAAGAAAAACTTCCAGACCAATCTCAAACCTACCATTCTTAAGTAAAGATTTAGAAAAAGTAGTTTAAACACAAATGAATGAAAACCGAAATCAAAAAAAATAATATACAAGATAAATTCCAGTCAGGGTTCAGGCCAGGCCACAGCACTGAAACAGCTTTAGCAGAGATTGTAAATGATCTCACAATCAGTGCTGATGAAAACAGAGTTTTGGTTCTTGTTCTTTTAGATTTAAGCTCAACATTTGACACAGTAGATCATAACATTCTCCTGAACCGCCTAGAATATTGTGTTGGCCTATCAGGGACAGTTCTAAAATGGTTTGATTCATACCTGAAAAGGAGAAAGTATTTTGTTAATCTGGCTGAGCAGTGATGTTACAGTGAACATAATATATTATATGGTGTTCCACAGGGATCAGTATTAGGCCCATTATTGTTTTCCTTATACTGTACCAAATAATTAAAAAACACTGATGTGGCCTAGTGATTAGGACTTTGCCCCTGTGATCAGAAGGTCGCAGGTTCAAGTCCCAGCCCGGGCACCACTGAGGTAACCCTTGAGCAAGGTAAGGTCCCTACTTCACTGCTCCCCGGGCGCTGTTGAAAGCTGCCTGCTGCTCCATGCATGCACATGTGATGGGTTAAAAGCAGAGGACAAAATTTGTTGTGATGCACTGTGCAGTGGTGTGTTCACAATGATTGGAAATCACAAATCTAATCACTAAAAAAAACTCACAAACTGTATATCACATATCTTTAAATGGATGAATAGCAAATTTCTAAAATGAAGAAAAAAATTAAATTCTTATAATTGGCAATGAATAAAAAAAATGGCATATTTGAAAAGAATTAGAAAAACTAGCTCTTTAATCAAAAGAGGAAATTAGAAATGTGAGTGAAATCTTTGACTCCACTTTAAGTTTCAAGTCACATATATATCAAATAATTAAAACTGCTTTCTTCCATCTAAGAAATATATGTAGAGTCTGAACTTTTCTCAAGCAGCAGGAAGCTGAGAGACTTCTCAATTTTTCAAGGCTAGACTATTGTAATGCTCTGTTCACTGGTTTACCAAAAATACACAATCAGCAGGCTACAGATTGTTCAGAACGCTGCAGCCAGAGTACTGACACACATGAAAAAGAGACCGTATAACTTGTGTTTTAGCTTCTTTACACTGGCTACCAGTCTCATTCAGAATAGATTTTTAAATCCTCTTACTGGTTTATAAAACTCTAAATGGTTTAGCGCCTGCACACATTACTGTCTGGTGGAATACAACCCCCTAAAATGAACCAAAAAAAGACTGGAGAAGCAGCCTTTAGTTTTTATGCCCAAAAACTATGGAATACAATTCCGATTAATATCTGCCAGGCATCAACAGTAAATAGTTTTTAAAAACAGTAATACACTTTTTTATTTAATAAAGCATTCCATTAATAGATTTGTTGCAAAACACATCACTAACCACTATACATCTTACCCATCTCATGTTTATCTTGTTTATTTGAACTAACTATAAATGCCCTTTTTCTGTTGTCACTCTTATTTATTTGTTATTCCTGCACTTTGTTTTTTTTCTGTTTAATTTAAATCTGTATAACAAATAATATTAACTATATATTGGAAAGCACTTTGAGCTGCATACTGAGGTATGAAAAGTGCTCTATAAATGAAGTGTATTATTATTTCATTATTTAAAAATAAATCAAACATCTGACCTACACCAACACAAAGAGCTAAGCTTTGGGATGGCTAGTCACATAGTCCAGACATTGTGTGGGTTTTGTATAAATACACACTTTTATTTCCATTGGACATTTATTTCCCAAATTTAGCTATTTTAGCAAAAATATTTAGGTGTTAACGCTGCAAAACTATTAACATAATGTATTTTAGGGGGAGTTGATGAGAATTGTTCTTCCTAGAAACAGCTTTCAGTGGTGGAAAGACACTGAACACATGCAGAAGTACACAAAATACCCAAGTGTAAAATTGCCATGCGTTCTTTTGAATGCTGCTGTGTTCTCATGATGTCAGTGTTGACACTCAGCCAATGTGTTCTTAAAACATCATGTGATATTATTGTGTATTTTAATACTATTTATAAATGCCAAATACAATTCTCAGGTATTGCTACAATGTTGCTAGATGGTTGTTGTGATATTTCAAATGGTTCAAATGGTTTCAAATGATGCTATCTCCATACCAACATGGTGGTTGTTAGAATGCTGATACCTGTAGGTGGTTTCTCTGGTATCAAAAAGTGGTTGATAGGGTTCTCCCTGTGGTTACTAGGGTGTTGCTATGCATTTCCTATGGTATTTTAGGTGGTAATTAAGGTTCTTTTAGAAACAGCTTCCTACTTTCAGCTTCCTCAGCAGGGACTTGGACCTAGATTATGTAAAGCTGCTTTGTGATATCTGTTGCGCTACACAAATAAAATTTATTTGACTTGATTTGGATTTGTAGATGCTAATGTGTTGCTAAGCTGGTTCATATGTTAATAAGCAGTGTTAATATGTGGTTGTTATAGTATTCATGGTGGTTGTTGTTAGTGTATTGTTGTGCAGGACTATGGTATTGCAAGTTGTTTCACTGGTTTTTCTTATGGTAACTAGTTGGATGGTGCTCTCGTTGCTCAGTTGCTGATAGTTTGTTACTATTGTCTTTGGTGCTTGCTATGGTGTTCCGAATGTATTCTATCATGGTTTAATAACAGGGAAGTTATTTAGCGATTACTCTGGAGAAAGAAGTGGTATATATAAGAAGAATTATTTTTTTCAGAATGTGTAGAATTCAGATTTACACAATTAATTCCAATGGGAAAAGAATCCAGCTTTGAATGGGCCATACCATCACATTAAAGGTTGTTAATGAAGTGGTATGATATAGTAATATTGTGGTGGAACCAGCATTTGTGTAGACCTTTGTGTTTATAGCATAACAGTGCAACCTGAGTCTGTATTGTAGAATGAAAAGAGGACACATATCCTGAGGGATCTAAAGTAACGAAAGCATTGAAGGATTTGTGAACAGAGATATTGCATATCTTCTAATAATAGCCCTTCTCTTATTGATGGCCATGTCCAATAAATGCCGGGTTTGAAGAGATGTCTTTCTACCTCTGTGTTTTAACAGAATTTATTCCCTAAAAAGTATGAAACGGCTTAAAAAATGTTTTTTGGAGACAGTTATATGAGTGTAACACGTGTAATTACTTATTTCTGTCACGATTTCTGAGGGTTCTTGACTGATATTATGGCTTATCTGTATTATCTGTATCGCTGCATTCAGTGCTAAACCACTCCAACAATAACAGCAGCATCACAGACAAGTGTCACCACCGAACAGACAGAGGGATGATTTTAGTTGTGATGTTTTATCTTCTGTCAAAATAATTGCGAAGAAGCTGCAGGATATTTTGTGACCATAAATATCCATTAACATTCTGTCTGCGAGGCAAATAAACGCCTGTCTCTAATTAACGGCAGGCTCTCCGAATAATTTTTTGAATAAACATTGGGGATACTATTGGAAGATATATGGTATAATGTTTTTGGTGGAAAAAGAAATAAGCCAAGAGCTAGACAGATGTAAAGTATGCCATAACAAAAATTTATCAAATGCCAAATGAAGATTTTCAAAAAGAATTCATTCTATGTTTTAAGTTTGGGGAAATAACATTAATTTATACAGTCTTATGCAAAAGTTTGGCCACCCCTTGATAAATAACATATTTTGGTCATTTTTTAATTGAAAAGATATAAACACAGTTTCTCTAGGAAATGGAAAAATGCACACCATTTTTAACAAACATTGATGCATAGTTACTTTTTATATCATACATTTAACAAAGATTTAAAAAAAATTAAATAAAAACATTGTGGCACTCTGCAAAAGTTTGGGCACCCTACATAATCGGTACTAAGTAACATCACCTCTGGCAGATATCACATCTTGCAAACAGGTTTTAGAGCTAAAATTCTTTCAGTTCTTGTACTTGAGATTATGCCTCTTGATGTAGTCCATGGTGTATTTTGAGGTATGTGTAGGAACATTGTCCTGCTGTAGAAGCCATCCTCTTTTTAGCTTCAGCTAACAAATGATTTGATGTTTGCTTCCAGAATTTGCTGGTATTTAGTGGAATCCATTCTTCCCTCCACCCGTGCAATGTTTCCTGTGGCTGTAACACAACCCCAAAGCATAATAGATCCATCCCCATGCTTAATGTTTGGAAAGGTGCTCTTTTCATGAAATGCTGCTCCTTTTTTCTCCAAACAAGTCTTTTCTGATTGTGACTATTTTAACTTCATCAGTGCACAGTACTTGTTTCCAGAACACATGAGGTTTCTGTAGATCTTCTGTTGCACACTTCTGTTGTTGTTATGATGGGGATGCAGGTAGGGTTTTCTTCTCCTGAATCTTCCACAAAGGTCTTGTATGTGCAAGCATCACTGCACAGTGGAACAGTGCACCACCACGCCTGAGTCTGCTAAATCTTTGTGCAGGTTTTTTTTGCAGTAAAATGGGGATTCTTATTTGTCTTTCTGATCAGCATATGAGCAGTTCTCTCTTAGAGTTTTCTTGGTCTTCCAGATCTCACCTTGACCTCCACAGTTTCCCTGAACTGCCATCTCTTAATAACATTTCTCACTGTGGAAACTGCAAGCTGACAACACTTTGCTATCTTCTTGTAGCCTTTTCCTGCATTGTGGGCATCAAAAACTTTCATTTTCAGAGTCTTACACAGTTGCTTAGAGGAGCCCATGAGTGTTGAGTGTCCACAAGTGTGTGCACAAGGTTTGAAGTGTCAGAGTATATGTAAAGCTTTGAAATTGGCACCAGCTGACATTTACTAATGACATTTACAGCTGTTGCCATGCATCAGATCTAATTAGCTGAATAAGGTCTGAAAAAGAATCTGAGACTTTGGAACTTTTAGGGTGCCCAAATTCTTGCACAGTGCAATAATAATGTTTTTATTTTTTATTTTTGTTCAATTCCTGGCAAAAAAGTAACTGCATCAATGTTTGCTGAACATACAGTATTGTGTATTTTTTCCCTGTCCTAGAGATGCTGTGTTAATATCTTTTCAAATACAAAATCACCAAAATCTGTTATTTATCAAGGGGTGGCCAAACTTTTGCTTAAAACTAAACATATTTCGTAACTGATTCTATATTTCATATTTGTGTAAAGCTGCAAATAAGGAGAGACAATTATTTGAAATAGATGAACTGAAAGACCCAGAGTATAAAGAAAATGAGTTTTTTGTTAGTTAAACCCTGTTAGCTCTCCCCTGTTACCTCACCAAACATGCCTCTCGCCATGGAAGACTGCAGGAAAGATTTCCTTCCATGTATTTAGATGATGAATAAACATCTTGGATCTTGAATCTTATCCCCATTATATTGGACCAATAGGGGCGAGCTAACGAGGTTTGACTGTAAGTTGAGAGTGAGTGATAGATATTAATCACTACACTAAAGCTATGCAGGCTAATATTCTTGCCAAATTTAATAACCAATAGAGGACTATAAAGGTGAATGAGTCTGCTGTGGAAATCCCCAAATGTTGTCATTATTTGAATTTCACACCCTCTTTTTTCAGACTGTTATAATACCTCGTCTACCTCTACTTCTTGCTTTCCTTCACATAAATTTGCACGCTTTCATCTAGGGTAACCTTTATACAGTAGAGTCCACTGGGTACATTACTAACTTCATGATAGAGACTTACCGCATCCTGCTGTGTGTGTACTTCTTTCAGAAGAAGAAGACAAGGAGCTAATATATAAACAAATGGAAACTGTGTTCAAATACTTGGTTTTTTTGATGATTTAGCCAAATGCATGCAGAAAGAAAGCTAAAAGGTTTGTATACATGTTTACATTTTTATGACCTGATCCAGTGTATGTTAATAATTTATAGATCTGAAATTCCTTTGTAAGATTTGTTTTTTAAGATATGGATTTTTATATTTCGACTTAAGGGTTTAGTTTCAGCACTGATATAATAACCATTAAAAAAATTCAGTTTAAGGCCTCTATCAAATATTTAATGAATATGAATAAAAAACATACACACAAATGGCCATTAGAATGCTAACATGTCACCAAGGGTCTGAAGATTCAATTGCTCTTAGTAAATCCAAATAAAATTATTTCAAAATGATTAAGAGTCCAGTTTGGCAGTTCATTTCTGCCTGTATATTTGCTCTGTGGAAATGTATATTTTTGAATGCTTGTGTGTTTATTTATATAGGTGAACACTGGAGCAGGAGAAACTTTATATACATTAGACCTATGCATTCTGCACTTTCTGCAATCTGTTTATCTACAACCTCAACAAAGAAGCTTTAGTTTCCCCCAAAGATTCCACTGCATCCCATCAGTGTTGTGTTTTTTCAGGATACAACACAGGTTAAGAGCTTAAAAACAATCTGTTATTGTATTTATGAGATACAGTATATCAAAATCTAATAGACAGTACTTTACTACTATAAACTCCACTATGAGCCGCACGTACACTGTTTGAACCATTTTAATTAGTATTAAGTGAAAGTGATTTTTCTGTCATTGTGAACACACAGTCACCACAATGAAATTTGTGCTCTGCATTTAACCCATCACACATGCACACATGGAGCAGCGGGCAGCTACCAACAGCGCCCGGGGAGCAGTGAAGTGGGGACGGTTCCTTGCTCAAGGGTTCCTCAGTGGTGCCCGGACTGGGACTTGAACCTGTGACTTTCTGGTCCCAGGGGCAATGTCCTAACCACTAGGCCACCACTGCCCCAAAATTAATAAAGTGCTATTATTTCTGCTATTACTGGGGTTTACTAGCAGATCAGAGACAGTGGCACATAATTTCAATTCTTCATTCACTTTTGTTTTTAAAGTGGCCAAAACTGTAGTCACTAATAGGTGTAATATGGCATTTCATTTACAACCTCTTATCATGTTAGAATTAGTGAGAGGGTTGAATATCAGTCATTGTTTTGAGAGACTAAGAGGCATTCCAGCTGATGGTGGAGCAATATGCATAGATACACAGACATACACAAACACTCACTCAGGTTAAACTTTACTCAGCAAACTGGTTTTACTTGCACAAAGATTGATCAGAATGATAACGTGATGGCTCTTCTTTTGTGGTGAAAGTGTAAAAGGCACTGGAAAAGAACATGTTAACTGGCTAACCTGCTAACAAGCTGTAGCACCTACCGTCTGTTTTAGAATTAATCATAAGCTCTTAATTATAGTGTAGAAATGTGTTTCTATTTCAGGTTGTAATGTTGTAGCACTTATATGCACTGTTGTAGTTTTTATGACCAAGAAGATAAAGTTGAACTCCTTGTAACTCGCACATCAGTATTGTCATGTCTGAATTTATGCTTGATTGTTCCTGTACCTGGAAGTCGCTTTGGACAAAAGTATGTATGTACGAGTGAATGTAAATGTAAATTTAAGCACTTCACCTTGCATACATCTTAAAGAAAAATGCTAAATAGTGTTTTAGAAACAGAAAATACAATCCAGAATGTTTCTAAACCCAACTTTTAACCAAATATGATTCCCTACTTGTAACCTATACCATAATTTCAGTGACAATATCTGAAAGACTATATATCAGCATATCAGTATTTTAAACACTTTGTATTGAAGGAAATTATGATTATATGTACAGTTTAATATGGAGTACTGCTTCCCTCCAATGTCATAATATCAAAGATCATATTTGCTGCAGTGTCTGAATCAAACCCCATTTCCAGGATGTTGGCATTTTTTATTAAATGCAATAATGATTTGTATTTATGATGCTTTAACTGATTAACTCAGTGAATGTATTCTGTAAATAGTATGAACTAATTTTGTAATGGAAACCTGCAAAAAGTTGGGGTAGAGGCATGTTTACCACATCACCTTTTCTTTTAATTAAACTGTTTATTTGTTTGCTAACTGAAGACAATTTGCAGTTTTTTTCAGTTGTCTGATTCTCCTCCACGTGAGGCTCCATGTATTTTGCTCCATGCACACTGCTGAGCTAGTGAAGAAGGCCCAAAAAAGACTTTACTTCCTGAGGGTTCTCCGGAAGAACAACATCCCTGACAAACTGTTGGTGTCTTTCTGCTGCTGCATATTAGAGAGAGTCTTAGTCTACTGCCTTGGTTCTCCAGCTGCACACTAGCACAGATGAAGGAGCTTCACAGGGTCATGTGGTTCACCCAGAAGATAACTGGGTGTCCCCTTCCTTCACTTGAAGACCTGCACCATCCACGTTGCTTCAAAAATGCCATGAAGACTTATCACACCCTGGTCACAAACTGTTTGAACGCCTGCCAAACAGTTTCTACCCATCAGCCATTACCATGCTAAACACTGCTCAAGTTCAGCTAGTGCACTTTATACCTACACAGTCATGTGTTTACATGTTCTTTCATTAACAGATGTAGCATATTTATTATCTGATTATATGTTACATTATAAAAATACAGCTGTGTACAGCTATTACAATGAAAATAAAAAGATTCTGTTTCTGATTTTCAGCAGTAGACAGGTGGGCACTGCTGGCCAGTTGATCACACACATTCTTTGTCTAAAAGCCACACTGCCACGCTGCAGTGTGTGCAGAATGAGGCCTGGCATTGTCTTGCTGACATAACCATGGTCTTTCCTGAGAAAATATATCACCTGGATGGAATGTTTCTCTAAAAACTTCAAATAAGCATACAGTATCTCACAAAGTAAGTAAACCGGAAAACACTGAAAATATGACACTTTGATACATTTCTTGATTTCACTGGAAGAAATCTTGTAATACTCATTTTGAACTCTCTTACAATTCTTTCATGAAGTTTGGCACAAAGTGGTGAGCCATGAGCCATCTTCGACTGAGTCTCTGGTGACTCCCCTTATCTGTTACCAGCTTACCTGCTTATTGTTACGGTAAACGTTTTGAAACAGCACTAATTGAATATTTTATACATTTTAATATTTTTGTTCCATCCTAACCTTTTTCAGTGTGTTGCCAGTGTCAAATTCATAATTTGTTGATATTTATAAACTAAATTAAAGTTCAGCAAAGTTAACAAATAATACATTTTTGTTTTTATTGCATTTAATTAAAAAAATCACAACTTTTCTGGGATGTGCAATCAGGGTTTGTACACAACAAAAGAAGGTACATTTACTCAACTTGTACTTCATATATATCACTCATGTATTAACCATCAACAAAAATTATAATTTTCACAGACAGCCTACTGTTTATACTGCACTGTATTTTAATAATGCAATGTGATGAAGTTATGTGGATTATTGACAGTTCTTTTATATTAAAAAAAAAATAAAATAAAAAATAAAAAAATATATATATA
>JBBIGC010074087.1:0-10610 GCA_037576955.1 Lepidarchus adonis
GTAACGCATAAACGTTCCTTTCAGAATAAGTTTTCAGTGCTGTTGTGGTGATCTCAGGGTTTTCTGCAATGACTTTCGTCCAGAATACCGGCAAAGTTGAGTCTCTAACATACTTAATGTTACATATTGAGATTGTATATAAAAAAAATCAGGTCAGATAATTGCCTGGCTCGTCCAGTTGGAGTTTATTTAGTATTCAAGAGAGGGTTCTGCTCAAAGCTGTGGACCCACTGTGGGATTTTTTATATATTTTTGAGCACAGGGCGTTGTCATGTTGTTTGTATGCATTCATTTCTCCCTGCAGCATTGAAGAACATGTCAACATTTATCTTTGGTTTCATCCAGTATTCTGAGACAGCAGCTAGCCACACCATTCCTCCAAAGACTGACGTGAATGGCTCAGAGAATGTGAACACACACGCATGAAAATTACATCTGCAAGCTCTGTAGTGGGGAATCACAGGTGCAGTTTAATTGAAAGGGTCTGGGTGCCACTCTTCGAAAGCAATTAAATGCTCTCATAGTCTGGCTGATTGAAGCAGCCAAGTGTGCAGTTCCCCCAGTTGCACACTCCATACCTATAAACCTCTAAAGTGGTTAGAAACGTAAGGTTTTATAGATCAGCTATTTTTTACAAACATCTAAAAAGCACAATGTGTCTTTAAGTTACTAACACTGTTGCTGATCATTCAGAGTCAGTGTACTATGTGTAGGTCTATGCATTTTATTTGTGAGGCACAGTAGCCATTAAGCAATTTGCCACAGTTTTTCTTTGTTGAACTATGCATTTTTTGTCATTGCACATTACACAGCTGTAAATCTATTATTCTCCGATGGGAAATAATTTTTTTCATTGTTTTTTTTTCTTATTAAACACTATTGCTCTTTCTAAATTTTATCTTCTAATTTTCTTTTTGTAACACCTAATTTTGATGTTGTTTGTCTTTCTAGCACGTTTGTGATACTGGCAAATGTCTACGTCTGACAGGCATGTTCTTATCCCATGCAGTGGGATTTTGAGAATATGTGCAATGTCATAAATCACCTTTTGTAGAGTTTGATAACCTTTGATTTAAACCACATAAATGGTAGTTAGTCACATTTTTAACTCAAAGGGATGAGGCAATAACTCTGATAACTAATCATTCACATTCATAGTTCCAGACAACAGTAAATAGGCATTGTGGTCTTAAATACCCACTGCTTTGGACTGTACACTTGTACATACATGTTTTTGCAAGAATTACTGTATTTGTTCCTGAATCCGGGCACAAAAATGGTACATTTGGTTTCCTGGACTTAAGGCATAACTCTCTATTTGTCTTTTTTTTCATTTTGAACAGGATGTCATTGTGTTTCCTTGTCGAACTTTAATATCTAGGCCAATATACACACTATAACTTCTCTGCCCCGTCAAGTCTTGGGGGAAATCCTTGGAATTGTGTGAGAGAGGAAGCAGAAAGATCTGTTTTATTCACTGTTCATTTTTCACTCGGTCACAAACCAGTTCCAGCCTTTAGAAGCTTCCAAAAATATTTCTTTTCCTCCCTGCCAACACCCGTACTGCTCCTACACAGGACTCCCATTGTCCTCCTTTAGTCAAGACTGCAGAAATCAACCCCATTCACTTACTGCAAGCTCTGCAGCACTTCTGAGTCCCTTTCCACGTACAATATTCAGTAAATGAGGGAAATTCTTTCTGATAGGATGACAATGTTCAAATTACTTTTTAAATAAACACTTGGGAGAGCAAATACATATTGTCTTTCTGTGTTTAGTGGTTCCAACCTCAGTGCTGCACTGATTTGATTATCCTCTCAAAGAAATCCATGTAACAAGCTTGAAAGGAGGAGCGATCAATAGATAATATAATTGCCTCCCCATGCTTCATTCTGATGGCAGTGAACACAGGGGGAGTTCCCACCGCAGTGTTAGTGCAGGAGAAGTTTAATGTGGATTCAGGGATGGCCCATGGCTCAGGCTGGCTGGCTGTAATGAAAAATTAGCATCGTGACACTATAAGAAGGTTTCTTCCTACTTTTTGGGAGGTTTCCTTGCCTCTGTCTCCTTTGGTTTGTTCAGTAGGGGCTCGGACCCGGATTGTGTAAATTCTGTAAAACTGCTTTGTGACGTCAAATAAAATGGACAGTGTAGAAAATGTTGTGACTAATTTCAACATCCAAAAATACTTTTTTTAATTTAAGGTGGGCAAGCCCCTATCACACTGTTATGTGGTCCCTTATTGGTTATTAAGCAAGAACTACCATGAATTTAGCTTTGCATAATATACAAGACAATCTTTTACACACTGACCATTGTGTATATATGGAATGCAGTTTTATTCTATAGTATCTAATTAAATACTAGTTATCCACCAGATCTCACTAATTCCAAAATCACTAGCTCATAAAATACTGTAAGCTCCTGTAATAAAGAGAATTGTTTACTTCTTATAATGTGTTATTAGAGCACGTCACCTACATTTTTTCATGCATTTCCTGTATATAAAATATATTAACAATACATTGTTATGGTCTATGTGCAAATTTAACTAAGTGCATAATTAGTCTAATTAGTCTAATCTAATGACAATTTTGGCTTCTGAATTTTTGTGCTGTATTGCATTTTGCAACAATGCCCTTGTTTTGTTTTGCACATGAAGGATGCAACCCACAATGTGGAATCCAGGCTGAAGCTTTTTTATTTGAGCTCAAACCAAGATGACGGAAAGAGAACTATTGGTCCTCAGCAAATTTAAAACCGTTATGGCTGCTTGGTTTGAGGAGTCTGATGAAGAACAACAACAAATAATGTGTAAGATTTGTCACACAGTGGTGTCTGCACAAGAACCAATACTACCAATTTCTTTAACATGATATATTACAACTATCTAGCCACCCAGCTCTAAAAGACATAAAGGAGTAACAGATATCATTACATTCTTCCTAGAAAAAGACATGCACCCAGTTAGCACTGCTAGTGGCTAGATATTCAAGAAACCAATACAAATTTTGTGTCACATTTCACCGTGTGTTCTGTCTGCACTTGTATATTAAATTCAATTAGGATGTTGCAAATGTGACTCCTCCCAAATATTTTAGCACCACAAGCTGCACGGTTCAACCTTGAATAACATTGAATACAGTTCAAAACTAATAACAATTTGTAGACAAACTGTGTGTTTTTTTATGAAGACCACATGGTGCAGATGTTTTCAGATGTTGAAATGGTCACCTCACCTCTTTGCAGCAGGACATTGATGTACTGGTGTCCATCAATAAACCATCAGCTATCTGGTTGAATTCACAGATGCACCTTCTGGGGAGAAAAATGTAAATGTGTCTTTTTTTAAACCAACCATCCATCTTTTCAACAACTCAATAATGGCAGTGTCTGAGAACAGCCCTCACCAAAGCATCGAGAAGAAGACTGAGAACTATTTAAATGACAAATACAATGACATTGACACACAAAAGCGGCTCAAGGGTCAAGCTTAAATATGTCAGTGAAAAGCCAGAATGACATTTGTGATGAAGAGGGTGATAATTATAACGTAATAAGAAGAAGAAGAAAAAGAAGAGGAAGAAGAAAATAGGTTAAAAGGTTGTATAGGTTAATTAATTTGTTGTCTTACAAATATTAGAATGTCTCATAATGTCTCATTAGAGGTATGAACATTAGTACATGTTACTGTTTAGTCAGATTAAATATGTAATTGATCAGTTTAATGTAAGTGCCTTGCACTGAGAAGGTCCCTCTAGAGAAAACAGCGATGCCTACTGATGTCATAGAGAAAGCTGTTGATCCAAAGAAGAAGTGTGGCCATGGCCATTTCTCCAAGGTCACTGAGGAAGGAAATGATACAGCACTGTATTTCCATTATGCTGGAATGGACTATAGCTCTTAAGCTAGATTCTTACCTTCAGGCAGGGCCATTGGACACTGAGGAGAACCCACTGGTATTACTGGAGGGAATCCTGAAAGCTGCTCTTCAACCTGGCCAAAAACCTTTAAGATATTTTCAATTAATATGTTGGTTCCATTCATTTTAATCTATTTTTTTTATACAAACCCCATTTCCAAAATGTTGGGAAAATTTAGAAAACATAAATAAAACAAAAATCTGTTTATTGAACCAACAAAAGTACAAAGAAAAGAATTTCATTAGGGTTTTTAATTAATTATTTTGTAAGTGTACACAAATTATGGTAAATATACAATTAATTCAACACATTCAAGAAATCCTGGGACACAGGCATGTTCATCATTGTGTGACATTACGTTTTCATTTAATAACACTTGTCAATCATTATGGAACTGAGGATACTGATTGTAGTAGTTTTGGAATTGGAAATGTTTCCATTTTTGCTTAAGACATTTGGACCAATAGTCCATGGTCGCCATTGTGTGATTCTCTTCTTCATGATGTCATACGGTGCTCAGATAACTTGCTGGTATTTCTTCACTGATTGATGAAGGACTTCCTCTTTACACAAAACAGTTTCAAGGTGCAATGATGCAATGTCAGACTGTGTTTAGTGACAATGGTTTTCAGAGGTACTCCCAAGCCCAGGATTATTCACTTATATACTTACTGTATATATGTCAATAGTTTCCCTGGCTTTTATTCAATTTTTTTTCCCTGCAGCCTGGTGTTTAACACTAGATTTACTAAACCTGCACAAATTTGCGTAAAATCCCTGGACCTCACACCTACTAGAACCCCTGAGGTTTTGTTCTCCTGCTTTTGTTGTGCAAACACACCTATTAACTGTGAGGCCCTGATAATTTGCATTTGTTTACTCAGAGTAGTTCACATCTCATCAGCTCAAACCCTTGTGGAACCCTTCAGTAATGCCTGGTGTTTCTACAAAACATATTCCATAGGCTAACCTGCAAATATGAAAAACACACATTCACAATATATGGAAATAATAAAGTTTAATAAAGTTTTATTGTAATCTGTAATCAAGGGGCTTTTGTTGATGTTTCAATGGCATGGACAGCTCAAAAGCCAGCCAATATATGGATACACAAGTCAAATTCAAACTTTATTTGTGTCATACACAGTAGACAGGCATTTGTTGGAGACAGACTATTATTCTCCTCACAGACGGAATGGTGATGGTATTTATAGCGCAAAATGTCATGCAGCTTCTTCTCATTTATTTTGACATAAGATTAAACATCACGACTAAAATCATCCCTCTGTCCGTTCGGTGGTGATAGTTGTCTGTGACTTTAATTTTTTGTTGAGTGTGTGGCAGACATTGAATTATACATTTGTGTATGTTTACAGAAGACAATTATATTGATAGTAAAACTACTGAAAATATTTTTTTCTTAGAGTTTTTTCAAATGCATTTGATGAAAAAAAATTATAAAAATTATATATAAATAAATGTAATTAAGTTAAAGTCTAAACTAAAATGTCCTGAATTCTGAATTTTGGGTGAGCTGGCGTTTAATGGCCGTTTAACAGGTGTTGATGTCCATCTAAATGTAGTTATAGTATCTACTCAATCCATAACTTGTTTGTGTCTCATTAATGTTTTAGCACTCTATGGATAAATTATATGTAAAAGATGATGATGTTTAGAGCTTAGAGCTTAATTTACAAGAATATTAAAATCATTATTTCAGAAGCGTCCTAATATAAACATTATTTATTGTTAATATTACCATTTTTAGACAATAGTGGAACTTTGCTAGTCTTGTTTTCACAGTTTTATCTGCACTTTTCTGCTCTGCTTTTGTTTGAAAGCATTCAACATCTGTATGTTATTATAATAATGCCCTTTGTGTTCCAGTTTGCCTGTTCAGCCTGTTTGCTGTAACAGAAGGGCCTACGATCATGTACGAGAATGTTGCTTTGTCAGAAAAATAAGCTGTTTCCTTGTGTAGAACTAGTGACAGTGTGCACCTCTCTGTCTGTTTTGTACTCCCCAGGCCACGGCTTCTGCTCCTGTGGCCGATGTATCTGTGGTGATGGATGGTTTGGAAAGCATTGCCAGTTCCCCCGCAGCTGCAATATGACTGACGAGCAGAGCAAGAGCCAGTGTGAGACAGCCCATGGCATCATGTGCTCAGGAAAAGGTAAAATAGAGTTCCTGAAGAGCTGCACTTTATCTGTGGGAGAGATTCATTTTACAAGGAGAGGGGAATTTGCTAATCAATGTATTGATAAACTAAGTAGAAGAGGAGAAGGAAGGAAACATATTCATTGAAGAGAAAGGTCTTAAGTTCAGGTTTTAAAGTGGAGAAAGAGGAGCAATCATGCAAAGACTGAAGGAAGGAATTACTGAGATTCACTGAAAGCTTTGCCCTCCAAGGTTGAAAGCCTGATACAAGGGACAGCAAGTCGACTGCTGGTAGAATTCATAGGAGATGAGCAGAGGAACAGGTAGTCAAGGGTTCACAGGGGCAATATTATGCACAGCTTTTTGAATTTGATACATCACTGAACTAACCAGCGCAACCAAGGCAAGAGAGGATGGGAGTGATGGGAGCAGTATGCTTACGGCAAAAGCACAGTGTTTGTAATTTTTTAGTTTTTTAACGTTATATGTTAATAAATAAAAAATAATAACCACTACCATGTATTTCCCACACTGAACAGGTTCAGGTTTGACAGCTTCTGATTACCAGAAAAATTCAAAGCAAAATGATGTTATGATGGATAAATATAGCCCAAAAATGGCAATTTTTTAGCGTTATGCTGTCTCACTTCAAAAAAATGACATTTCAAAGTCAAATTTTCATGTATTCTGCTTATAGTTTTAAGAAATAAGCAACTGATTTGTAAACATAAATGGCCACACAAAAAATGAAGGGCAATCAAGTTTCCAGTCCCAGCTTTGAGAAAGGTCTGTACTCTGTATCTGAACAATGACTAGTCATTTATGTAGAGTCCATAACATTTTATAGTTATTCTTGATTTTATCAGCTTATGAAATAAACATCAATAATTTATGATGTTTGATGTTTCTAATAAATAGTAGAAGTATTATAACATTTTATATTTACTTTTTGTCCTTGGTAATGTTAATAAACCAATCCACACATTGAGACTTTTTCTGAAATTTGTATCTGTAGCATCTAAGCGTCTTATACAATAACAATCACCTGTTCTACTTATTTCCTCATTTCAACTATAAAATGCAATATACATTAATATTATTGACACATAATTAAAAGATTTTATAGCATCTTGCTGTACTGTTCAAAAGGTTACGGACACTACAAGTAAGACACTAATTAATATAATTACTGTGTTTTTGCCGTTAGTATAAGATGGAGTATGGCTTAGTTCTGGATGTATTGTTACCTTTGTAAAGATGTACTAGGGAGGCCAGAGAAGTGAGAATTACAGTAGTGAATGCTTGACCCTATGATAGCATAGTCGTGTTTGTGAATCATGAATAGACAGAAATGGGCAACTATGAGCTATGTTATGAAAATAAAGGAAAGCAATTTAGGTGATGGACTTAGGTCAAAGTTGAGTTAAATTATTAAATAAGACATCTTAATGTCTTATGAGTGGATAAGGTTTTACACATACTCCTTTGAGATTTACAGAGATGGCAAATAATAGCAATGATTTGGGGCCAACCATTCGAACCTTGGTTTTATCAGTGTTTTGTTTGAGAAAGTTATCCTCCATCCAAATCTTTAATTTGGCCAAGCAGTACATTAGTGTTCTGGAAAAGAGGTCAGAGAAAAGGATGTAGTAAGGTATTATCTGTCTAATAGTAACATTTAAGGCCATGGGTAGGAATAATCTGATCCTAGGGTAAATTAAAAAGAGAAGAGGGCTAAGGACAGATCCCTGTGGAAAACAGCACATAGCAGTGAAGAAGCAGGTGAGAAGGTGTAGGATCAAGTAATAAGAATTAGTGATAAGATCAAAAATTGAGGTCAACTGGTGTAAAACAAGTGATGACCAATATATAAGGATTTGTATGAAAATGAGACGGGGCAAAAAGAAGAAAATGAGCAGATTTGGATTGTCAAAATCATTACAGTCAGAGCAGGAGAGTTCATGAAGAACAGGCAGAGAAGATGACAAGATACTCAAAGAACAATTTGGATTTGACAGATCGAATATTATGACAAGAATGACAAGAACATGAAATGGAGTAACAAAAGGAAGAGAGGCCATGAGGTAAAAATGACATTCAACAAACTGAGACATGCACAGAGATATCTTAAAAGCAATATATTCAAAAGACGAAACCTTGAAAAGTGAGAATTGCTTGACTTGATAAACCAGAGCTAAGTCACCCTCTCTTCCTTTGGAAATGCACTTTTTTGTTTTCCATGCCTACTATTTAAAAGTGATAGGTGTGATTTGACGTGGACACAGTCAGGACAAACTGACTTAAAGCACCTCTCTGATCTAGAATCACTTGCATTACCCCTCTCTTCCTTTCTTTTCATACAATCACTCAGTCCCACGCACACCTTAGAAACCTCCCCCCATCTCTGTCATTCACACACATTCACTCTCTCTCTTACACACACACACAAACACACACTGCTGATCTTTCGCATTAGCTAAGAAATGGTTTGCGTTTAGGTCGTACTTGAGACTGGAAGAACTCCTACAATAAACGAAGATTAACGGCGATAATTTTTTAAAAAATTAACGGCCCGTCTCTAATAAATACCTAAACTCAGTATAATTTTCCGGTGTATTTAAATAAGGAAATATGGTTTGGAATAAAGATGTACAGCCAAAGCAAGTGAAACTCTTTCCAATATCATAGCACATTTGGATTGAATGTATATGTTTCACTTCTACATTAATACTCTGTCAAGTAACTGTTTTACATTTTCTGTATTCTATTAAATATAAGCAGAAATGTTTAAATCCACAAGTTGTTACATTGTGTTCTGATGTCGAACATTTTTTGTGTGTGTTTAGGAGCCCAGCAGCGGTCAGCCCACCCTAGGAACCCTAAAAGTTGATCCTAATGGATTCTTCCTCTGCTGGTCAGGTGGCTCTAGCATGGTCAGTATTTCTTTACTTACATTTTCTTTCTTTCACCTTTCAGCAAGAAATTGTAGTAAAGTACATCTCATGGTGCTTTGGGAATCTGTCAGCCATTAGACTCCAGCCTTTGAGTTTAGCTTGACTGTTGAATTGTAGTAAGTGGAGTGAAAGTGAAGGAGAAGTGCTGGATTTTGTAAGACAGTGGGAAGCTATGAATAATGATGGCACTAATGACTAACATCTTAAAGGACCCATATCATACATTTCTATTTGTGCCCCATTTAGGACTTTTGTATGGTTTTGTGTACTGAAGTTTCGGTTCAGTACTGGGGTCTGCAGTCAGTATAAAATATGAAATTTCACACAATCTGCCGAATTTTTCCATGTGCTCACATGTGAACAGATTATAATTTTATTATTAAAGGTCAAATATAACCTTATTATGTAGTCATAAGCAAACACAGGTTCTCAATTTAAAAAAAAACTCTGCACACAGTAAATGAAGTAAGTTTAATTGGGATAAACACACCTCATACCTTCATGTCAGACCGATACATCAGACCGTGCACTGTTTGATCGATGCATTGATACAGATCAATGAATTGTTACACCCTTAACTCACATACTCATACACTACCTCATGTTTAGTGGGATAAAATAAAAAAACAATCATATTTTCAGCATACATCACCTATTAAATATTGTAGACATTATCAATATGTAAACAATCTGATCTTAGTGTACAATTTAACAAAAAAGTGAAGTGGAACATAATTACAGAGAAATACAAAACCAAATAATGAAACTTTAAATATATATGTTTTAAAGGTGTGCGCGCACATAAACCTCAATGAGCTGTGGCTGGTACCGGGGGCGAATGAGCCTAAACATGACCAGAGAGTTCAGTATAATGATGCGACACTGACCTTCGAAAACTTCAAAAACAATGATCCCATAGAACAGGGGTCCCCAACCCAAGTCCTGACGCTCTACCACCGTGGAGAGTTCAGATGCAGCACGTATATGGTTCTTTCATGGAACATTCCATGGCATTGCTCTTCAAGGCAGGAGCATTTGTAGGTGAAGGCAACCTAGTCATTGGTGTCAGTTAAGCCTAGCACAATGCTTGATTGCCATATCTGGCTTCATAAGCTTTACTTTAAACTTTGTTTTACAGTGAACTCCAACGTTTTATTAGCACATGGCACATACTCTTGGGTTTTCACATTGGTCACTGATATAGCATCATGTTTAATAGTACTATTGTTTCTGCCATGATTTTGGCTTCGCATACGCATTTTCCAGTTCCACATTAAATTGTGTGGCTGTGACATTGTGGTGATGGAAATTAAATGTTTAGTTTTGTAGATTTCCAGCCCCACTTTGATGGTTTAATGTAAGCAGTCAGATAAGACGTCGGGCTCAAGACATTTCTTTTCTGTACAAGTTGTTTTGAATTTGGAGGTCAGTTTTCGAGGTTTGCGCCAACACACATGCATAACCATGCTATTGCTGAAAACATTAGCCTTCTATAGCTAAACATGCAGTGTGTGTGTGTGTGTGTGTGTGTGTGTGTGTGTGTGTGTGTGTGTGTGTGTGTGTGTGTGTGTGTGTG
>JBBIGC010074107.1:0-10610 GCA_037576955.1 Lepidarchus adonis
AGAGAGAGAGAGAGAGAGAGAGAGAGAGAGAGAGAGAGAGAGAGAGAGAGAGAGAGAGAGAGAGAGAGAGAGAGTACTAAATATGCATGACAGAAGCTTGGCTGTAATAAAGTAAGGACAGATGTTTCAGGATTTCAGCAGCAGGTGAACTCTTATGATTGTACGTGACACCGGCATGAGCATATTATACAAACTAACACACATGCACATCCTTTCGAAGCATGATCTGAGTATATAAATGCTTCAATTATGGGAATCAGTACATATAACACCAACATATGTTTTCACCTAAGAAATAAGTATGAAAGAAATAAATGCCCCCCACCAACCCAACACTCCAGAGAACACAATTCCACTGCTCCAAAATCCAAAGCTCAGGGGCCTTATACCCCTCTAGCTGACATCTGGTTGTGGGTGATCTGGCGAGTTATTTTGGACAAAAATAGAGACACTGCACAACACTGAATCACAATATTCAGAAATTCACTATAACAAGATTTTACCCCGTTCTATTAATAGTTCATCAATCAGCAAAAATTTGCAGAAAAGTGATGAGTAGGGAAATTGTGTTCAAATTTCCAGTAAGTTCACAGAGTTCTAATTTAATTTTAGATCAGGCATGAAAATTTGCCTCCAGACAGGGATGACATTTTAAAGCTCACCAAAAATGCACAAATGTAACGTGAAATAGGGGAGGTGCCTAATCTTAGCTGTAAATGCTGGTTGGGGCCAACTGAAAGCAGTAAAAACATGCATAAAGAAAAGAAAAAGAAAAAGAAAAAAGATGTGAATAGGTGATTTACAGCAGATCAGTCCCAACTTTGTACCCCCAATATTTGAATAGAGGAAATAGAAGGGAATTTACATTAATGTCAATCTATAGACACAATTATTAAAGCAGATCTCACTACCTCTCCCTCTCTCTCTGTCTGGAGGACTGTCATGCTGACAGCCTGTTCAGTTCCACAACCCTGTCCCTCATTTTCTAACCACCACAAACACGAACACCCACACACATACACAAAGAAACTCGCAAAACACACACACTCACAGAGAAACAGCCCTGAGCCAGTGGTGGCAAAATACAAGAAAGTAGGTGCTGTGTTTATAGCCAGGTCTCTAATGAATGGCAGGACTGACTCCTATGACCTTCACTGCAGCTGAACTAGATCGAAGCTTTACTGAAGACACTACAGGAAAGTGCTGAACAATCTGCACTTACTCACCACAGAGATTCCCTTTGACAGCTACAAAGCAGAAGGCAACCATGATGCAGAGCTTATATAGAGAGGCCTTAGAGTGTCATGGAAAAGGAGTAGGCTTTACCTAGTGAGGAGGTCATGACATGCTTTTATGCCTCATTTATAGACATTACTGTCGCGCGGATGAAACAACAGTCCACTAGGACTCTCATATCTGACTTTATTTTGTGTTTTATCAACTTGAAACCAAGGCTTGGTCTGTTCTATACTATATAAGATGGTTTCTTTCTTTAAAAAATAGCCTCTCAGAGGACTTTCTGTGGTCAGATTCAAAATACATTACTAAATTAACAATGCAGATTTCCTAATAACTGTTCAGTTATTCCAGTTATCAATTCAATACTACCATCCCACCAGCACGGCAAAGGCTATGGTTAACTCCTGAGGGAGAAAAGGGTTCTTTTTGATATTTTTTACTTTTCCCCCTAAAATGCTCTATAAAGGCAAGCTACAGGCAACTTATTATTTTTAATAACTTGGTAGTAGATGCTTTAACCTGTGTAGAAACCATTTAAACAAAACCAAAGCCTGTTCAGCCTGAAGCAAATCCACATTTACATTCCACCCAGAGCTGTGAGACATCCTGAGTATGACATCAGATCATTCTGATAAAGTGAGCTGCTTTGTGTTGGCACAAAATTTTGTTGCCCATCCTCTCTCTCTCTCTTCATGCAGAAAGTACCAGCCTCTGTGTTTGTGGTAGTATTGTCTCTTTCTACAAAGGAGCAAGACATCGCGATTAACATGCAAAAAGGTTTGTCTGCTTGCTATGCACCACTGACGGCAATGATGTCCCCCTGTGGACACGAATTCCCTTGAGTTTAATCACCTGAACACAAAGAGTGGCACACCAATCCACCCTATTCAGAGGAGGAGCAACATTTAGCTCAGTCAAGCAACAAGCCACAATGAACAGTCAGCTGTGCCAAATAAAACCCATAAACTGTTCCAGATAAAATAGGCATAATAATGTTTTTCATATTGTAAATGTTCACAATTGCTTATTACATTCAATGAAATATTGCAACAAGAATAAAATCACATGTGCCAAACAATATAAATTTACCTATGAATTTTAAGTTGGGAGAGGAAGCTGCTAAGAATGAGGAGATAATTAAAAAGTCCTCATGAACTTTCCACTGACACACCACTGCAACAAATCTGAGCAGCACATTGAAGTCATTAAACATTTCTAATGAAGATTTCCTCCAATCTCACAGATCTGACTGAGTATTACTATAGATTTCCCCTGGTGGGTATGTAGACAAGAACTCTTACCCAAGACTGCAAATGCGCCTTGCGTCTCTAATGAAGACTGTGGCTCCAAAACAATGGTGTAATTGACAACTATTCTACAGAGCTTTCCAGGAAAGGTCCATTTGTATAAGAGATGCAAATACCATACTATCAAAAACAGAGGTGCAAAAAAACTACCAGAGACAAATAAACAATGCCCTTGAATAATAAATGTCAGCTTAGTTGTAGCTCAAAAACAGAAAAAAGCTTGATGATTAATCAGCAATGGGCACTTAACCTTCAAATTCCACACAAACATGTTTTTCTTTGATGGGAACACGGTTGATGTGAGACTGGATCAAACATAATGTTCATTATTCTATTGGAGTGTGATATAAGGTTGAGTGGCAGATTAGGGGAGAATCTTAGTATGTTTAAAGAGCAAATCTCAAATGCACAAAAGAAAAGCTATGAGCCTTTGCATGGCCTGTTAAACAATTGGTTTAAAATTGAGCCAATTAATCCCTTCTTTCTACTTACCCAGAGTCATCAGTTGTCAGAAGTGTCAGAACTACTCTGTTTGGTGCAATGAATGAAAGTCCTCGGGAACCGCTAGATTGCTCTTTATAAAAGCAGAGAAACAGGCTCTCTAACTGGGGTGGCAGTACCTATTCATTATGTTTATAGAGCACTAAGGAAACAATAAAATCTGAGACAATCTGAGTCAAGACAATTGCATTTTTAAAATGAAATATACAGCTTGACTCTCTGATTATTCCAACAGCAATTAACAAAGACAAAAGAAAGGAAAAGAGAAAAAGAAAAAGACTGCAAAACATAAAAAGAGCCAGAGGCTCTTTTCTTGCATTCAATATCCCCTTTCACATTGAAATCTTTTTTTCTATGAACACACACACACGCACATGCACACACATAGTACTATGTAAGTGTACTTCATTATATTTGAGGATCTATACAGTAATTCAATTGATTAAGTATAATTTACCTTCATACTATCCCTTAAAACAGACTGCTGAGTTCAACTGTGCAGGTCCTGATACTTTTTGAGCAACATTATTCTATAGACAGTATTCTAAATCATTCTAAGATATGTCAGGAGAAGTTTCCATTTAACTGCAAATCCTTTGCATCTTAACTTAAATACAAAGTTAAAAAGAACGATAAAGGGCTTTTACTTCCCCACCACCTTCAAAAAACTTGTTTCTTCTGCTTCAGCAAAGCAAGGACCACTGAGCGATGTGAATCGGAACACTCAAAAGAATCCGTATACCACTTTTTTATTTTTAATTTCCAGTTTTCTGGTGCATCTATAAAAATCACCTGTAAAACTTTACTGTGAAACATCTTCACATAGAGTGAAACACCAAGACCTTCTCCCTCCCATGTAACTCCAATGTCCTTCACTCAATGACCGCAGTCAAGTGGCTCCTAGGGGATGAGCACCTACGGATGGCCCCCGACTCTGAATTGCTGGAAGGAGCAATTCTGCACTGCTGTGCAATGGTTTTGCTGGGCACAGCCTTGGGGGGGGTAGTTCTTTCAAAATCTATCACATTCCTGGGCTTTAACGAGTGAATGGTACCCCGACACACACGCCCATGCCTATCAAAGTTTATTACAGTTCATCACCTTGCCACCAGCGGAGTAATGACATTTAGCCAATCCTATAAAACCCAGGAAAACCTGCGGGTATAAATCAATGCCCCTCCACCTGCTCCTCACATCCATTATTTAGGGCCCGTTTCCAGATCATATTAGATACCAGGCCTTCAGAGCAGCAGCATGTGTTTTCTGAGCAAAAACATCCCTGCCAACCCACAACCTCCCCAGAGGCGTGAAAAACAGGATCAATGTGCATCTGTGCTGACAAGCAGTTTATATTAAATCCCATTAGTATGAGACAGAAATCATTTAATGTGAGTTTTGCTACAATCCACCATTTCCTTATCACGTAACACCCAACAGACTTACACAGATTCAGACTCACAACAAGGACATAGGTCCGTTTGCTACCACAGCTTGTTATTTCTCCATCAGATATAGCATAGTTTATACAGCACTCTAAAGCACATAGATCTTAGGCTGAAGCCGGAGGAGAGTCAGAGTATGAAGTGTGCAGGTCTAATAACAGTCAAACACTGCACTCTGCAGGACACACAGGGAAATTACACAGAGCTAACAGCAAGCGGGAGGAAATGAGTTAAGAGTTAAGCAGTCAAATCAATGTGAAACTGAAGCCCAGGGCCTCAGAGGACTGGCACTCAACACACATGCACTCCCAATGGGGATGAGCACTGGATTAGTCCCAGGATTGCAGAAAGGTCAGAGCAGAATGTTGCAAATGTCAGTGCAGTCACGAGGCTGACCCTCTTGCCACAGTCACCAGTAGTCCAAGATATGTCCGGCCATGTGCCATCACTTCATGATCAGCACAACCTAAGGTTAATCACCCAAGAAGTCCTCCAGCCACCAAATGCAGCAAACACAAAGGCCAACTACCACCAGGATGGGTCATCCCAACCACTCCCTCTAGCTAGATGAAACATCTTTCACTACAGCAGCTGTTCATCAGACAACAAAGCCATAAAAGGTAGAGGAAAACATTCTGCCATCTTCACATTCGAAACAATGTCATTGAAAAGCAGGCAGAAACAGCAAACCATCTTTTTAAAATATTCTGTTACGATGAGCAGCAGGAAAAAAAGATAATTCTGATAAAATGTATTCATTGCCTTCAGGCATTCACGATATGGGCCTCATAACTAAACATGATGAAAACTGAACACTGACACAAAATTGAGAAAGTCTATCAATATAATACATTTGTTGCTCTCATACTAACCAATGTTTATTTCATTGCGAAGAAGTGAATTTATTTCATAAGATTAAATGACAAACAATTTGGCTGTTTTCCATACTGTCAGTTAATATGCAAAACATAATCAGTGCAGTTTCCTGAGCCACACAGTGGTGCAGTGTAGCAGCATGCTGGGATAGCTCTTGTCATGTTAAGTTTCACCAGTCTATCAGAATTATTTACTGTTCTCAATAGGTACGAGGGAAAATGACATTAAATGAACATCCAACAACACCTAAATTGCATTACAGGCATGACAGACAGGCTTACATTGCCTTGCGAAAGCATACTGCAGTGTTCTGATTGACCACGTCAGTAAAAACATGTCAAGAGTGTCATTTTCTGAAAAGCAAGAGAAAAGTAATATAATGAAAGACTCTTTCTGCCATGTTTGGTCAAGTCCATGGACTGCAATATATTTTCTTTCTCATAAAACTTGCTTTTCCACCATCACCAAACAAGATCTCTAAAAATATGACAATAAAAAATATGCATTATGATCACAATCTCCAATTAAAGAACACACACTTTCTCAAAGCTTCTTTGCCGAGGAAAGCCATTCTGCCATTTATTTTCCAATGAAAATAATGAACATTCTGTACTAATACCACTAACATTAAGATTCAGAACTTTAATTTTGTAGACCATTGGATAGGTGGACTAATTTACTGTTCATAAAAAGTGCAAAGATGGTACTGTTAAGTGTATGGGCCCAAAAGCTACATCAGAATGTACTGTAATGGATTAAACAGTGAAGCAAAATTATTTAAATATTGAGACATAACTTGATAATTTCCTTAAAGGATCTTACACCAACAAAAGCAATTTCCCACTGCCATTTTTCAATACAAGCTCTTTCTTAACATTTCTTACTGATTGTTTCCACTATAATGACTACTGGCACACTAAGAAATTAGACGAGACTCTCCCACCATCATGAGTGTATGATTATGGTCAGATTCTTTGACATCAGAATTTGCAATCAAGAAAATTGGCAGCATGGATAGAAATAGGCACCTCATCTAACATGAGACCAAATATCAATTAAGCGAAGGCAGATGTGCTGAGACACACTTTCAATACTTTTAATATTCTAATGCATGGTCACAATGTTTGTGCAGAATATCCACCTTCTAACAAGAAAGCAGTGACAGCCTCATTCAAAGAAAATGGGATGAAAATAAAGGATGGCTCTATTTCACTCAAAATTAATGGTACCTTAAGTCAAATGCAGGGAAGAAGAGAAACTTCAAGAAAACAAGAAAACAATTAATCTAATTTTTTTACTGAAATAACATAAATGTATGCTATGTACATTTGCCTTTAATTCCACCTTATGCTTATTTTAAATAATTTCAAAAACAACTAGTATATACCATGTGTCACGACTTTTGAAGAATCCGTTCAATTTATCTCTCGTTAAAAGGGTTTTAATGATCAAACCGGAAAAGCTGCAATGTTTATGTTGGACCAAACTTTACAATATATAAAACAATATAAGGCAAATATAAATACTACTCAATAAATGTGATTATTAAAATATTTGAAAACATAATAGTAATTCAAACAACTGACACAATATTGTAATGAAACCGCACTGTCACCAGCAGCATGCAGCTTTCAGCTCTCTATAGAAGACTACTTAGACAATAGTTAGAATAAATACATGTTTATGCAACCCCAATTCCATAAATGTTGGGATGATGTGTAAAATGTATAGAACCAGAATGCAATACAAATTCCAAAGACCCATTTTGTGTTCACAGTAGAACAAAGAAAGTTTGAAAGTAAAACATATTATTAACACGTTACCTCATTTAAAAAAAAGTTTGGATGTGGCAACAAAAGGCTGGAAAAGGAAGTGGTACTAAAAAGAAACAGATTTTGCAACTAAAAATATTGCAACTATTAATGTCAATTGGCAAAAAATCTGCAACATGGCAGGCAGGGTAGGAAAAGAACATCTGACAGTTAGCCTCTCAAATAAAGATGGGCAGAGGTTAAAACAACCTGCAAAAAATGTGTCTAACTCACAGAACATTTTAAGAATAATGTTCCTCAAAGTAAAATTGCAAATTGAATATCTCGTCACTTATATTACTAAATATCAAAATATTCCAAGAATCTGGAGACTTCTCTGCGCACAATGGACAGAAATCAAAATGGGATGTCTGTGGTCTTCTGGCCCTGAGTCGGCAATCGCACATGCAGGTTAAAGATCTAATGCAAAGAAGAAGTCACATGTGAACAAGAACCAACTCTGTTTCTTCTGGGCAAAGCTTATTTAAAATAGACTGAGGCAAAGTGGAAACTGTTCTGTCATCAAAAAAATCTAAATGTTTTATTTGTTTTGGAAAACATGCCACGTCCTCTGGACTAAAGACGAGAGAAATCATCCAACTTGTTATCAGTGCTCAGTCCAAATGGCTGCATCACTGCATCACTGATCATGTCGTGGTGCATATGTGCCTGTGAAATTAGTAGCTTAAATTAGCATTTACTACAAAAGCAAATCTTCAGTAGAAGGATCAGAGAGTTGAGCTGCTCGCAGTCCAGACCTTTCACCAATTGAAAACATGTTCTTGTTGATCTGAAATGTAACTGTGATCAACATGCAAAAAAGCTAAAAAATCAGGAAGGGCCAAATACTTCCAAACAACTGTGTGTTTTTGTGTGTGTGTGTGTGTGTGTGTGTGTGTGTGTACATTTACAAACACATACACCTGCACATGCACAAAGAGAGAGAGTGAATCATTGTATTCCATATAACAATGTACAGGTTGCAGAAAATGTCAAGATGAAATTTGTTAACTATAGAGGATGTCAATGACTGTGTGTAAAGAAAATAAAATGATATCAACACAACCTGATAGTGACCATTTTTTCACTTGCAGATATATAAATAGCATTACATGCATAGAGGTGTAGCCTTGTGCACAGAGCGATTGCTGCAGTTGGTATTTCTTTCACGAACACTTTCCAGCAAGTGTAATTGCTCAAACGGAATAAAGAAGGCCTCCATAATGATCACTCCTCGGGTTTCAGTTCAGATCTTTTTTACTGAAGAGGAAAATGAAACCTATAATTGTCCTAGGGCCAGCCAAATCAATAAGCAAAAAATATCAATAAACATAAGAGCAGTTTCTCAAACAGACAACACCACCTTCCAAAAATGCCACTGGGACTGTATTCTTTTACAAGGCCTTTTATTATACTTATTATTGAGCTGAGCTGTGCACAACTCCTGGACCTGACAGCAATCCTCTGCAAATATTACTCTCTACACTAATTACAGTTAGAAAGAAACCAGCAGGACAGAATCAGCTAAGAGCAGTAATATGACCACAGACACCCAACACTTTCCAAGGTAGCATACATAAGCCAGAAGGTGAACTGCTAATAGTACTTTTTGAACGCATTAATTATTCAAAAATACTTAATCAAAACTACTTAATTTTTTTGTGAGGAAAAAAAAGCAAATGTTTGCAAGAAGAGTTTGCAAAACTCTAGATATTACAACTCAACCTACCAGCAGAGTGCAACGGATTGAGAGTAATTTACTTTTACAAAGTGGAAGTTACAGCACTAGTGAAGTGTAGAATAGAGCTGAGTCTGTAGTCTGGTACACTGAAGCTATGTGTGCTTCATTCATGCAAGAGCCCATCTCTCCTTAATCAGTTCAACAGCGACAGGAGAAAGGGGATGAGCTGTGAAGAAAAAAAACAAAAAAAAACAACCAACCCTGCCATTACAAATGCAACGTGGCATGCATCTACACAGTGAATTTCAAACAGGGCCCAGATTTTATCAGCCTCCTCACACACCACTTCCTCACATTTCTAATGCTTTTCACCAAGCCTACAACTTAAATTGAAAAATGGAAAAGAAATGTCTCTGGGAAAGTGAATAGGAATACGAAAGAAAGTGGCTTGTTTCATCCGCCAAAAATATGTCCATTTGGTGAGGTGAAGGTCAATGACAGTCCTCAAGTCTGCATCCACACATATGGTGGCCGGACATTGTCACATTCCTTTCACAAGAGAGGATAAGCAGCCTACAACACAAAAAGCCAAGCTTCAACTCGTCTTTGGGAAGGAGGACATTATCTCCCAGAGAGAGAGAGACAGAGGGGGAGAGATGAAGAGAGAGAGAATGAAAGAGAGAGAGTAAATCCTCCTTAAAACGAATCATAACTGTATTGCAATCTGAAAGCAGATGTTTCTACACAAAAAAACCCTGAAAAATCCTTCTCTTTACTCCAAGGGAGTATAAATAAAGTAATAACCATGATACATTATTAGATCAAAAATGAGAGGGAAGATCAAAAGCTCAGAAAAAAAGATAGTGGAAAGGGCCATTTACCCATATAAAAAAGAGCAAGAACACTGTGAGAACTGTGAGATTTAGGTTAGTGGAGGGAGTGATGCAGGCTCACCTCAACCATGATGATTCTGTTATCAACCTGTGCCACACAATGGCTGTCAGTCACAACACTTCACATATCAGTCAAACGATGAACAACTTTGCACTACATTACATTTGAGTTCATAATAGTGAGGTTTTAATATATCCCTACCCAAATCTAGTCTGGGTGTTTTGAACTTGTACTGGATCCTCTGAAGAGCTTCAAAAGGACTATTTTCAAAAGTCTGGCCCAGTTATCAGCTCAAGATGGCCCACCTCTCAAGAGTGTGAGAGGACATGCATAGAGACACGTGGAGCCCAATTACAAGTGACATTTCTCTTAATTTCACTACACTGGGAGTGTGGTGAAGCCACGCAACCAGACTTGGACTCCATCACCACCCACCCAGCCTGATTTCCATTAATAAGTGTTGCTTGGGAGAATTGCAGGGGTTATTTTAAGAAAGTAAGGTGTTAAGGGATAGCACGGTGTCGCTTGGAGCAGGCTGAGACTAAAGATATGGGTCTAGCATTGCCGTTCACTCACTGCTGGGAGAGCAGTTTAAACAAGATAGAAATAGGAACCCCTTGGGGGTCCCTGCCTCTAATCTCAGAAGGGACGGCCTAATTAAAAATGGACTGGAGCTGGACAAAGCTGTCAGTCATGCTGGTGATAAAAGTGACAGGCCTTCAGTCATATTATAACAGCTCTCACACATGACATGTTCTGCAACACAGCAAATGCATAATAAGCTAAAGAAAGAAAGAAAGAAAGAAAGAAAGAAAGAAAGAAAGAAAGAAAGAAAGAAAGAAAGAAAGAAAGAAAGAAA
>JBBIGC010074137.1:0-10609 GCA_037576955.1 Lepidarchus adonis
ACGTGAGGAGCCCCCTCCCACCGCACACGACAAGAGCCCAGCCGGCGGTCCGGGGCGGGACATCCTGAGACCCAACGATTGGAGGAGAGCCAGAACGGCCAGGCAGATTGGACACCACCCCAGGCCATCCCAGGTCCAGCCCCCGGGAGAGCTAACTTTTTTATGTTAATACATTTTGAAGTAGATATACGCCATAGAAGTGTTAAATAAGCTGAATACTTGTTTCTCCTGTATGCGAGTTTACATTACACTGATTAATATCCACTATCAGAATAAATATAACAAGATTAAAGTAAACACCAAGTTATTGAGCACCCACTAATGACCTGATAACTGCAGTCACTATTAAAAGCACTGTGCACAACAAGGCATGAAACCGCTGCGATCATGAAAAGGTTCAGTAATTGTGTTTTCTCTCAAAGGACTGGTGCTTTTCCCCCATAAATAATAAGCAGAACAGCAATTAACATGTATTACATTTCAGCAGCTTGCAACTTCTAAATACTCTAGAGAGCAGATGGAAATTAATTATATTTCATTATTTACAATTATGAATGACCTTCCTTTATGAAAAGTGTGCTTTCATAGACTCGGAACATTAACTTATGGGTTTGTAAATCTGTGCTTTTCATTGCAAAATTATTTCCTACAGCAAGGGAAATGTCTGCATTTCAGGAACTGCAACACTACAAGAGACGTTAATATATGCCAAATTTACAGTCTATCAAATAGAAGATATTTAGCATACACAGCATAAAAAGCAATTAATTTAATGTCGGCTTAATTTTAGTTTGTAAGTAAGCACCCCGCTTGGTTAATTTTTGACTAATTACTCATCAAATGCTGAGACGTGGAGACCCCCACCCATTCAACCAGCAGCATGTTTTCCTGACAAACCTCTCCCACCGTTACCAAACTCTCACCCACGACAGACTCGTCAGCCCTCCCTGTGTTCATACATGACTCTCGACACACAGGCAGGTAGTGTTTCACATTCAGGGCTTTTTCCCCCTCAACACTACTGAGATGAGTGCAGCGTCTGCTCCTGGAGTTTCCATCCAGCTGTCAGAGGAGAGTTTGCTCAGGCTCAACATGGTTGAGCATCTCAGTGAACAGGCTTCATGCTGTGAAACCTGAGAAACCTCTATAAGTTAATACAGGCCTCTCAAATGATGGGCCATAGTGGAATATATTAAAAAAAATTATATAAACAAATAAAAAATTTAATTTTAATTCGATTTGAATTTGACCAATGAAAACCCATGAAATAATCCACTAGGCTTTTGACTGGAGATGAAAGCTTGTGTTGAAGTCTGACCTTGAAGAATATGTGTGATTAAGCTTGTTTGTTCTGAAAACTCCATTTGCTTTGACAATTTTCCAAACTACTAATGTAAACATGCAAATGTACACCAACATTACAAGCACTGACAGGTGTCAGTCAAAAACACTGACGATCTTGTGACACACTTGTAAAGAGGTGGGATATATTACACAGCAACTGAACAGTCAGTTCTTAAAAGTGTTTTTTTGGAAACAGAAAAAACAGTAAATGTAAAGGTCTAAGTTATTTGAGGTGATGACTGGGTCAGAAAAGCAGGTCTTGTTGAGTGAGATCAAAGCCATCTGGTCCAATCTACTTATATTGTTATATTGTCTATATTTTATTTTATTTCTTTTATATCTTATCTTTGTAGCTGAAAATGCTAAAAACGTTCCTGATGTAGATATCTGAACACACAATGCATCACAACTCACTGTGTGTGGTGATCTAGCTCGCCACTGCCTTCATTGTCTTTTACATAATGTGCACAGTCAGTTGTTAATGTGTTATTTTGACAAGCACCACCTCCTTTAACACTGCAGATGACCAAGGACAACCCTTAGTGGGAGGTACTATATTGTCTTACCACAGTGGCCTCCTCAAAATATCAAATTTGTTAGAATGAATTGAAGAACATGAGACTTTTATCTGATTTTACATCGGTGTGATCTCCTGGATAAACTAGTCCAATTAATGGAGACTCCACCCCACAGCTATGGTTGATTGGGGAAAATGTTGGTGTAAGTCAGTCGATGAATTGAGAACAGGTGCAGGTGGTGGCAGGGCAGGTGCCAGGGCATGACCGATCAGCAGGAGAGCTGGCATAAAGTCAGAACTAATACAAAGCCTTAAAAATAACAGCATGGTTTTATACAAAGGACTATGGACAGATGTAAATTAATTTTTGATGATGGCACAACCATAATAATTAGCAGTGTTGTTTTTTAACTTGCACACAGAAAACAGTAGAAGAATCATTTTAACTGAAGACAAGGATGTTCAAACACTTATTCTCCTTGTCATTATACTAAACCCTAAACATTTTATTTGGGGGCACTACACATTAATAAAATAAATTAATATCTTAAAGCAATGTGGTGTCCCATAAGGTGCTAAATGTTTTATTTTTATTTTAAAAAATGACAAGGTCTTGTCCTTGTCATTATACTAAACCCTAAACAATTAATTTGGGGGCACTACACATTAAAGAAACAAATTAATATCTTAAAGCAATGTGGTGTCTCATAAGCTGCTAAATATCTGGTAAAGTCTGAGGAGGAGGACATGCTGGTAAGAAACTGCTCTCATTTTGATAGTGAAGGGAATTCCCCCTGTAATTTCACTGCATCTATAACAAAGAAGTGCCATAAAGCTGTGCCTATTGTCAGAACCATGGAAATTATTCAAATTTGGCCTGAGAAGCTGATCGAGAAATCAAAAAGACCAGGGGACAGTTTTATCTTACACCCTGAAACACTGTTTCCATTTCAGAGAAGTTTCCTTTGACCTGAGAGGTCTACATTTAACAATATGATGTGTAAATGAACAGGGAGACTTTGCAAGGACATGTTTGACCTTAACACTATCTTTATTAATAATGCAGAATCTTATGTATCATGTATATTTTATACAAACATTGTTGGTTTTTAGCAATAATTGCGATGTGATTGTTGACCCTATTAGATTTAAACAGGTTTCATTCACAGAACATCTTCTGATCCATGATTTTCACTTTTGTCTTCATCATTGGATTCTTCAAAAACAGGGGTTTAAAGTTTTAAAGCAAACAAACTCAACTTGAAGTACTCATTTATGATTGGCTGTCCAAAGTACAGCTGAATTGGCTCTTCACCATGCTTGACCCGCCTTGCAAACTGACCCTAACATCTCATATATTCAAGAGGGGTCAACAAATGGGGTTAATGAACAGAGCAGAGGGGCTACTGAGAGACTGGGCTTTATATAATCTTTAAAACATTTTCATTTGACTTCCCCAAATGTCTCTAGCAGCATCACTGGATTAGTAAACACATACAGATGGAATATGAACAATATAATCCATGGTGGAACTCAATAAGTGGTACATTTTCATAGCATTATAAAATACAAAGACCCTCAGATTTTGTATTCATTACCACATCTTATAAATATGAGTTATTTTTTCATGTTTGATTTACGCTGTCTAGTATGTTTATTATTTAAAGTTATAGTAACAGTATGCAGTTATATAACAATTGCATACATGATTAATTATACTGTAATGCAACACAATAAATTGTACAGTATTTACATTCAACTTATATTCTTGTATAGTTCAAGCACTTTTAGATTTCTCCTATTTGTTTCAAGATCAAACAATGTACGTCCTCAAAGCAAGACTGCACACACAACAACATTAAATTAATCTTAAATCATAACAGAATACAATTTCAATTTATAATACACACTTTTGGCAGAAGTTCTTCATTTGATTCTACAGACTATAAAAAAAGCAGTGACAACTATGACTTCCAAGAAATTCTCTCAGCAATGGTTATTTTATCATCCTTGGTTCTTTTTGTTGTCTTACTTGTTTTAAAAAGGGTTAATTTAAATGCGCAGACAACAACAACAAAACAAATCTGTCACCCGAAGAAGCAGCAGGACTATATAATGTTCATCGAATTATTCACCCTGGAGAAAATGACTAGACGACCTACAGTTAAACCCTGTTAGTTCGCCCCCTGTTAGCTTACCATCCTTGCTGCAGAACAGATTTCCTTCCATGTTATTTACCTCTGTCAGGTGTAAGCATTTCTCCCTCTATAGCTTGCCAAACTTGTGTCTATGTTAGCGCTGTAGCCTAGTGCGCAGTCAGTTTTGCAATAACTGGACAAAGACAGCAGGTTATTGCTCAATCTGGTGCAGGAAAACAGGTGGGAAATACTAGTGAAAAAGAAATGGAAAGAGAAAAGAGAGTGTCTTTCTGGGAGTCATAGTTTGTTGGTGGCGAGACCCTGGGTTGGCAGTACGACACTAGAGGGGAACAAACACTGCTCTGTTCTGAGTAAAAGAATAATAAAAGTCACGGGTCACAAACTGCATCACACTTTCTACATTTCTAAGAGGTGCATACACATTGAAGCTGGAGAAACCCTGAGTGAAGCTGAAGTAGCGGTTTCCCTGCACTTCCAACATAGTCACAAATTAAATACGGGAAAGGTAACAATACTATTACTATTACTTATGTAAATTCCCCCCCCCCCCATTTCTGTGGTGTATCGATATGTCATAGTCATGCGATATAACAATTTTCACAGAATCACTGTATTGCTATATATTATTGTGAGCCACTTATTACGTATCATATCATATTATGAGATTATGGGTTGTAATTTTTCATTGTTTCAAAATCTGCTGATTTTTTAAAGTGGTGACTGATTGGTCATGAACTTATGGCATGTGCACCACTTTTTACATATGGCCAAAGTAGTTTAAACTAAGTAAAGATCCAGCTTTTGTCTGTTTCCCTGTTTGTGAAAGGAATAATAGGATAGTGATTATCAACAATCTAATATTTTAATGAAAAATGTAGAAAAAATTATTAAATAAAAATTCTATTGATTTATTATTATATGTCTGCACGAGTAAATGAATATGCTAATAAAGAGCGAAATTGTATGTTGTACAGAAACTCACTCATGATGATAGTGTTAGGAACCAGATGCCCAAAAGCGTTTAACCCTTATAAACCAATGCAAAAATGGATTTTTCTGCCATTCTTCTCTCTCTTTAAAATGTATTTATAGCAGAGAGGTACATCTGGGCCTTTCACTGGTTCCTACCACCACTGTAAAGAAACTTAGTGTTTCAATCTCCTTTAAGCCTAAAGCATAGTACACACGCTAAGCAGCAAAGTTTCACACACGTAATTCCACATGAATGAAGAATGAGAGCAGTGTGACACTTGCCCCACTTGTTTGCCTTAGTTATGGTTTTTATCTGCTGGCATCTGGTGGGAGGGATTACTGGCGGGGCTAAACCCACTTCCTGAAATGTTTAACGACTGGCAAAACCAATGTGAGATTAATGACAGTGAAGATCACAGATAAGGAGTAAATAAACATACCTGCCCTAACGGTTTGAGCAAGGAGGCGACGCTGGCTTTTTTCTTACGACACTCCCTGAGTCCTGAGTTCCCACCACCAAAATCCAGTTCCTCTTGTCAAACAGTCATCCACCCACAATGGAATTTGCCCCACAATGCACCCAACAAAAGCTCTGGATTCTCTGTTTAGGCTCCTCAAAAGGCCCCACGGCCACACAGACAGGTTAAGATCAAACGGTTGAGGAATCTGAGTGGGAATCATCCTCCAGCAACCTTAATATTCTCACACAGACTAATGCACATTCCTAAAGGGTGAAATCTGCTATTCATCAAGCTTGCCACATCAGATCCCTGCAGTGCTTCTGCCACACTTGTCATGACAAGCGAGGGCATAGCATTCTTCTCCTTAAATGCCACCTGAAGACTGGTTGGCGCAGGTAGGAGGCGGCCCTGATCGAGCATTCCAGTCATTACACATGCCAAAGATCATTGAAACGCAATGCCAAAGATAGTTTAAAAATAATTCCATATGTCAAAACAGGCGATCTTGACATCTGAGGAGGTTTCTGGCATGAAGTGCATTTCATTTAAGCATAATTCTTGATTGTATTAAATCAAAACAAGGAAATTGTTTACATTACACATATATAATAGCTGCCATAATAAAGCCTTGTAACTGCCATGTCTTTTAACATGATAGAAAAACATCACTGACCTTTTATATTGATAATGTAATTATTTCAGGGTTAAAATGTGGTCATAAGCAAAAGTTTCAATATTTATAAGCAAAAATAAGTATACACTTCAGTATGCAAGTGTTAGCACGTACGTTCTCTTTTTTGCTAACAAATCATTTGATTTGGGATCAGTCTTTTGCAAACTTTCTTCTGTTTAAACTTTTGAAATATGCCTCATCTACAGTACATACAGTTAAAATTATTGTTTATGCTACTATTTTTGTCAAGAACTGCCTCGATGCTGCATATTTCATTCATGTGCCACCAAATGACAGCTTTGAATATTGCCCAATGTGCCTAGAATCCGATTTTCTGTATCAAATTCCATTGAAAAACCTCATAGTTTTTCTTTGGGGCTAAAAGCCTGACAGGCTCTGATGAAAGTAAATTGTAAGGAATGCAGGCACTTCTCCCCCACATGAGGGCTCGTCTTGTGTGGGAAACCTCCCTTTCTTTGTTTGCCATTATCAGTTGCCCACCCCCTCTCCAGCATTACAGTACAGTGCTTTCACTCCAACTGACCTGTGACTGTGTCCACTCCACCTTTCCTCCTGCTGGTGATTTATGTGGGATTCCCTGGCAGGTGTGGCACATGTTCAAGCCAACTCCCTGCCCGAGTGACTCCCTACATCGCCTCCTCACTGGGGCTGAGTCACAGCGCCTGTCGTTTCCTGTGCAGTGTGACTCATGGAGCGCGCTTCCAGACCTCCATATTCTTGGAGCGAAGCCGCAGCCAGTCCAAACAATTCGGGAAACATTCAGATCCCAAAAATTAAAAGTGGGAGTGAAAAAGGTCTATTTTTTGGTAACTTAAGCTGAAGATCAAACTCGGGAATCATAGGAGGGATTCCTGTTCAGGCACTACCACACATATCATAGCAACCAGGGCGCCTATTTAAAGCAATCTTGCATTTTGAGAGGCATTTTCCCATTGAGATTGGAAAGAAATGAAGGATGTATCGAGGGTAAAGCTGAAGTAGCATGCACCATATGTTTAAGATGGATCCTGAGTTTTCCCTCTTTTTCTGCTACAGTCTGCACAGTTACATCATTATTTCATATTCAGACCTCATGATGCAGCTGTACAGCAGTGCTGAGACACAATACTAGTTACTACATGTTAAGATGCTGGTTTGGGGGATGTGTGAGCCTTTTTATAGTATCTTTAATGGGCTGGATGACACTGAAATGTACAGTAAAAATACTGTGACACACTGCTAGCTTTTCCCTCCCCAGCACTAGCATGTGCCAGAGAGCCACAACTGAAGCTGACCTGCTCTGTGGAAGAACGTGTGTGTGTTTGCCTTTGCTTTTGTGTTTATATTTATGCGTGTGGACGTGCGGAGCTAGTGTGTGGGCTGGCGGTGGCAGAGGGGAAGAGCAGGGTGGGGGAGGACGTGGGTGAATGGGTGCGAGCGAGTGGGCGATGGCTACAGGAAGCCTTCGCAAGAATGAGTGCTTGAGTATGCATGCGTGGTTTCTTATTGGAGGGTGGAGGCGAACGGGTGGGCGGCGGATGGAGAAAGTCTTTCCTGCTCATAGAGAGCAACCACTTAAGGCCTGTCGCCCATCATCTAATTGGAGAACAAGCTGTTGAATCACAGCTGGGAGTGGTGGAATATAGTCAGCAGAACCCTTCAGGCCGTCTGCTCTCACAGGAACGTTCCCACTTCAGCCTCAGCTCCTGAGATGGACCTTTCCAGCAATTATGTACATTAGCTAATGTTGAAAAGTTGGAGAATTATGCATTAAATGAAAACAGTGATACTTTGATAAGAATAAGAACGAAAAGCTAGAAATACAGACTGAAATCTTAAAAAAATCAATCTATGCAATAATGTTGAGTATCTTGAAGGTGAAAATAGAGGAGTATGAGTATGAAACTGAAGACTGATAAGAAAGATATGCTGAAATTATACCCAAGAGAGAGTGGTGATTGGTGTGGGCATCCTGGTGAAGGGAACAGAGGTGATGGGCCAGTATGGCATCAAGGAGAAGAAAACTGAAGGTCACAAATAGGATTGTGATGGCTGGAGTGAATACATATTTGAAGAAGACGGAGTAACATAGGGTCACATAAGAGTAGAAGAAGATGCACACAGGTGGATTAGTCCATCTGAAGGAAATTGGAGACAGTAAAGTAGTTTTAGAAGATAGTGTAGCTAAACTGAAAAGAATGGTGGTCTGTAGGATTACCATGGAGATTAAGAAGAAGAACCGAGTGAGGGGCAGAGCCAAGGATAAAATGGTGAAAGTTATAGAAGGAAGACTGTAAGGTGTAGTTCAGAGAGAAGACAGACACTTAGAGGTAGGGAAGAGTGACGGGATTGTGTTAAGGTGGTAAGGGAAACAGCCAGAGACAGCTTCAGGAAAGAAGAATGTTAGTAAGGAAATCTGATGGTGGAATAATTAAGCTGCAGTGGCCTAATAGTTAAAGATATGGGTTTGTGGTTGAAGGATCATGGGTTAGATCCCTGGAACCAGCCCCTACTGCTCACTCTGGATTTGAGTGTCTGCCAAATGCCATAAATGTAAATGTATACAGAGGAACAGGCTGCAGAAGAAAACGTGGGATAGTCACAGAGATGGAGAACGTAGACAGGAGCATGGGGAGATGAGGCACATGGCAAAGAGAGACACATGCTAAAGATAATGCATATGGTGACTTGTATGAGAGAACCTGATTGGCTAGACAGAGGGACCAAACTGGGAGAGACATGCAGCAAGTTAGGATGATAAAGGATAGTGATGGGAACAACTGTATATATATCGAGCAGAGTGTGCTGAACAGATGGAAGAAGTACTTTGAGGGTCTAATGAAGGGTTCACCAACCTTTTTGAAACAAAGCTACTTCATGGGTACATACGAAGGGCGACCAGTTTGATACACGCTTCTAAAATAACAAATTTGATCAGTTTACCTTTAGTTATATATTATTAATAATGATTGTCACTCATCGATGTGAAGACATTGATCACGTTTATGATAAGATGCATTGAGGTTTCTTTCACAGTAGTAAGAAAGAACTCTTCCTCTCATTCGCTGTTAAAATGATGCATTTTCTTTTTTTCTGCCATATTTTTGGGATAAGAAATCACATTCAGCTGCACCAGTTACTTTCCTATCCTTGAAAATTTTGTCCCGTTGAACTAGAATAGAACAGAGTTTATGTATAATACACATGGTTTAAATGCTGTCTATGTCTATAAATCTATATAAATACAAATATGATTAAAGAAAAATAGCAACAGAAAAAAATCTTATTTTAGATGCTGCTCATTGGCGAGTTTTTGGAACAGGTCTGTGGGCACCTCATGTGGTCCTAAACATTATTGTCATCTCTGCTATATACAGTACAGTATACAGAGACGAGACAATGAGGCTTCAGCTAAGGATATGCCATAAACAAACACATATGACAATATGACACAGTAGCAGCACAGATCGAACAAATAAGACACAAATTAGGGATATATATACAAAGAGTGGGGAGGGTGCAGTATCTGTGCATTGTAATAAATATAATATAATGTGCAATTGAGAAGAGAGGGCAGTGAAGTTTTTAACCAGATTGCTTTACACAATTTTGGAAAGTGAGAAGAAGCCTGAAGAGTTTAGAAGAACTGTACAGATGTTCAAGAAAAAAGGTGATGTGTTGAGTTGTAGTAACTACAGATGAATAACGTTCAGCCACAGTATGATGTTATGGAATCTAGGTTAAGAAGAGAGGTGATGTTTAATGAGCAGCAGTATCATTTCTTGCCAAGAATAAGATCTATGGATGTGATGTTGGCTAGTGAGGGGTCTAGAGAAGAGTTGTGGCACTGTATGAAGAGGCCATGGTTTGAGGCGTAACAATGGTGAGGTCTCCAGTAAAAAATGACAGATGCATTAAAGGTGGGATGAGGTGGGATTAACTCTGAGCTCTTTCTGGTTTCTGGAATAATGATGGACAGGTTGACAGACAAGATTAGACAAAAGGCCCCATGGACTATGATGTTTGCAGATGACTTTGTGATATGTAATGAGAGTAGAGAGTAGCAGTTGGAACTTTATACAGTAGAGGAATGAAACTGAGACAGAATAAGTCAAGTTATGTCAATTTAATATGTATATCGCTATTTTTTTTTACAACTGACATTGTTACAAAACAACTTCACAGAAGCAAGGAAAAACTCCCTAAACTGTTGGAAGAAACCTTAGGAGGAACCAAGGCTCAGATGGGGAACCTATCCTCGACAGCGGAGAGTGATAACAGGCAAAGAATATAAATGAAAAATAAGACAACAATTTCAGTTTAAAGAGTCTACAGTTCCTTGTGTACGATGGACCTGAGTTAAGATCAGGTAAGTAGTGCATGGTTCTGTATGTATGGGCTCTCCTCAGTAGGAGAGAGAGAGAGAGAGAGAGAGAGAGAGAGAGAGAGAGAGAGAGAGAGAGAGAGAGAGAGAGAGAGAGAG